>JAXGGA010002341.1:0-124669 GCA_038373865.1 Uloborus plumipes | reverse complement strand
CGGTAATTATTGTTTAATGAACATTTGTGTTTATTAACGCGCAAGAGCTTAAAAACAAAATGATTACTTTTTTATGTAGTACCGCACACTAAATATAATGAACAGTAAACACCACGCACAGACAGAACATAACTCTCTTACCTAACTTATTTAATGAAAACAGAAAAGCTTTTAAGCTACTTGTTTAGGTGTTAATGACACTGCATTTTTAGAAATAATGAAATTCTCTTTCCTTCAAAATGTCTTCATTCTGCTTTAGTTAAATACACAAAAAGTTGGTGAATTTTTCAGCAGCTTAGTCTAAGTGGTTACATTCCATTCTCAAATCAGTAAAAACTTCAGAGCTTCTAGACTTTTGACGCGCTTTTAATAAAAAATTGTTACTAAAATCAACCACAAACAATGATCCAGAGGGGGTGGGGTTAAGGCCACGCGTGCACGGAGGTCATTATTGCATAGATATCCAGAAAATTGAACCAACACAGGACTTGTTGCGTGGTGTAGAGTCTTACGGATTTTTTCTGGAACGCCCAAATCTTGTTTAAGGACATTCCACAAAAAAGCCGCCATCTTGTCCCCCACGTGACACTCACATTAAAAAGTAGTGATTTACAAATGTAATGAAGAAAATTGAGTGTTAAGAAATCACAAACCGGGGTGGGATTTCTTAGGCAAAAACTTTGTTCATTACTTTTTAAAATTACTACTTTTTAATGAAATATAGGAGCGTCACGTGAAGAATGCGTTTTCGTGGAATGGCCTTTTACAAGCGTTGTCGAACCAACAGAAGTAGGGGAGACTGGGGACGGTTGTGACAATTTTCATTTGCTCCCCCATTGATCCCTTGGTAATGCCTGTGAGCTGGTTTAAAGTTGTTTTTATGTTAAAGTGTACATTTGCCTGTAAAATTTTCTCCCTAAGTACAATAGTTAACTCACAGGATCAAATTTTAAAAAAAGGAAAAAATGGTACAACCGACCCCACCCCTGGGGCGGTTGTGACAGTGCTCGGGGTCGGTTGTGACAAGTGCAAAAATACAGCAAAACAGTTTAGATCACTTTTAATTTTAAGTAATATTAAACGTAATTCAACAAAACTTTCATCTGGGAAAGTTTAACACTTAACAATGTGCCTCGTTCAGTTGACGTAGCCTTATACCAAGTCTTGAAACAATATTAGGTTTTTGGAATTTCGTAAAGTCTGTTTTGGCAACATTATGCACATCCTGTGGATTATAGCCGTGTCTGTTCATAACAATTCCCAAGTATCAAAGAAAGATTCCACATTTATTTGTTTTATTGAAGCTTGTTACTCTTGAAAGGCTAGTTGCATGAGCTACACGAACAGACGTGAAAAATTTCTATTCATAAATGAACGAAACCATTTCTCAGTAGCCATTTTACTCTCATGTCTGCTTTCAGCTTATATGTAAGCTCAAAAGCACTTTATTATGAGCAATATAACCTACGCACACGTTGTTTCATTGTGACAGCGCTGGCCGGTTTGGGGTCAAAATGTCGCGGCCGAAATGTCGCGGGCCAAAATGTCGCGGCCAAAATGTCGCCGAGCCAAAATGTCGCGGGCTAAAATGTCGCGGGCAAAAATGTCGCCGGTCCAAAATGTCGCCGAGCCGAAATGTCGCGGGCTAAAATGTCGCGGGCCAAAATGTCGCCGGTCCAAAATGTCGCCGAGTCAAAATGTCGCGGCCGAAATGTCGCGGGCCAAAATGTCGCCGGCCAAAATGTCGCCGAGCCAAAATGTCGCGGGCTAAAATGTCGCGGGCAAAAATGTCGCCGGTCCAAAATGTCGCCGAGCCGAAATGTCGCGGGCTAAAATGTCGCGGGCCAAAATGTCGCCGGACCAAAATGTCGCCGAGCCAAAATGTCGCGGGCTAAAATGTCGCGGGCCAAAATGTCGCCGGTCCAAAATGTCGCCTGCCCAAAATGTCGCGGGCCAAAATGTCGCGTGGTCAAAATGTCGCCGGTCAAAAATGTCGCCGGTCCAAAATGTCGCCGGGCCAAAATGTCGCCGGTCAAAAATGTCGCCGGTCTAAAATGTTGCCGGTCCAAAATGTCGCCGGTCCAGAATGTCGCCGGTCAAAAATGTCGCCGGTCCAGAATGTCGCCGGTCAAAAATGTCGCCGGTCCAAAATAACGCCGGTCCAAAATATATCCGTTCCAAATTGACGTAAGTGTATAGTACAGATTGAATGTTTCCAGTAATTCACAAATTCAATGCAGCTTAATTATGTAGCTCAATTTTACTAATAAGCTTGTCACGATATGATAAATACACCTGTTTAGTAACTTTTTTTAAACGTAGCAGTTTAGAAAATTAGCTTAAGTTATTAACAAAAATGTAACTAAATTGATTTCTTCTAAAGCTTAAATTATTTCAGTACCAAAATAATGCCATAGTTTTTTCAGGGCTGTACTTAGGGCCCAGGGCCGCTAAATTTCTTCCTTTTTACTTCTTTTTACGTAGTAAAGGAAGTACGAAAAAAATTTCACTCAAATTTCAGTCTAAATTTTGACTTTGCTCACCCCTGAATGAATGTCGCGTAGTTTTTTCGACCTGTCAGCACGTGCATATGTACCTAACAACATACAAACAGCCGAAAAATCAATTTCTACCACCTCCGAGTAAATTACTACGAGTTTTCTCGTGACGTCTGTATGTACGTATGTGCGGATGTATGTGCGTATGTGGCTCGCATAACTCAAAAACTATATGCCGTAGAAACTTCTAGCTTGGTATGTAGGCTCTGAGGGGGATCTAGTTGTGCACCTCCCCTTGAGATTGCATTCGAATGTTCCCAAAGGGGTCTTTTACCCCTTTTTTGGGACAAATCAATGTTAATTTCAATACAGACTCAAGTGATATGAATTGGCGCCACCACTTGGCGACATGTCGCCAAGCTTTTGGTCGCCGTGTTTGACGCCAACTTGGCGACATATCGCCAAATTGGCGACAAATTTGGCGAAAAAATTATTTTTTGAATTTGGGTTCAACTTGGCGCTATTGGCGATATTTTGCGAAAAATTCACTAAATGATATTAAAATCAGCAATATTT
This sequence comes from Uloborus plumipes, assembly GCA_038373865.1. Taxonomy (NCBI): domain Eukaryota; kingdom Metazoa; phylum Arthropoda; class Arachnida; order Araneae; family Uloboridae; genus Uloborus; species Uloborus plumipes. Next base: position 121,595 of record JAXGGA010002341.1, on the reverse strand, counting down.
AGAAAAATAACCATTGTAAAATATTTTTTGCATTGTTTCGTGGTAGATTAGGGGAGTAAATATTTGAATGCTCATCTTGCTCACTCCAAGCACTTTTTTTAACACTTAAGGCAACTACTAAGAAATTTACACGTAAAAGGAAGTAGTGTGGGGTCCATACCAGATTTTTTAATACGCTTTTACTAGTTTCACAAGTAGGTTTTTTTGTTTGTTCGTTTGTATGTATGTAACTCTGAGTCAAAAATAAAATTCACGTTCTTTACAAACGTATAAAAGTAATATGTTTAATACCATTATTATTTCTAAAGGCTAAACTATATTGCATGTTGATGTATAATAAGTGCATTTGACATTAGTTCTGACTTGGGCATCGATCGTCCACAAAATGCATATTATAAGTGCATGTAAACTTAGCGGATATTCAACAGTTTTCAAAATCTTCTTTTGAATTTGATTTACTCTAAAAGCGTATTTTTTAGTTTTTTTAAACTATATTAAGGATTATTTCTTTTTTTTTCACACAAAGAAATTAAACAAATAAATTTGCTGTAAAGGCATTTTTTTTTTTTTTTTTGCAAAAACGGAATACCGTTTAATCACCGCGTAGCCGGCAATTTTCTTTTGAACATTTTCTTTAAGAGTTGTTTGGGGACGTTTGAAATCAAATTAGTTCATGGAATTATTGCTTTCTTTGTAACAACTGAGTGGTGGAAGGGGAGGTGAAATGTCAAGAGAAAAAATGGTACTCCACATTCAACTCCACATTTAAATACTGATAGTAACGAAGGTACAGAACCATGTCTGAGCTGATTAACGTCAGAAATGAATAAGCATCTCTCCCTTTAAGACCATTCTACAAACAAAATTTTGTCTGAATACTTGCATTACTTCTTGATATACATCACTCACAAACAATGAAAAATAAAAAGTTCAATTGCTCTGCTTCCTCGATGATGTGGCGTATCTTCTAAATGCTTCCTATGGGCCAATTTTTATTTTATTTCGTCTGAACCTTCTTCAGACATTAATCACGCTATGCTGAAAACGTTCCATTACATTCTTGCATGTAAAAACTTGGAAGAACTAGCGGCAAAAACCAATCAGCACTGAATCACATATTGGTTGGTACATGTATGTACCAAATTTCATTCTAATTCACGCACTAAGTTTTGTGGTAGAGTCGCCCCCAAAAAATGGGTCACGCAGATACACACTTACACATTTTCCCTTAAAAAAAAAAAACGATAAAATTGAATTCCTCACACGTCAGAAAGTGTAAATTCTTCCAAATTGACAATTTTTCACTGAGCCAATACTTTCTTTTACACATTTTATGAAGAAGAAAATAAAAAGACCTCTATTATTTAAATAATATAGACTTGCTTTCGATCATGTAAGAAATTTTAACAGAAACCAAGTTTCAAACATTGTATATCTGTCTTATTCATTTCACTGTTCTTCAACTTCTTTTTTAACACACAAATTTTCCTTTCGATATCAATTAAACTTGGCTTGGGCTGCTAATCTATTCGTTTTTAAGTTGGTAGATAGCGAGTTACGGTGAAATAAGCTATTGTAAATAAATAACGTACGCTTGTTTGAAAACTATTTGTTTCTTGGAAAGCGCTCGAAACAGTTACAAGCCGAAAGGGTAAATTTTTTTTAGTATTTTTAAAAATTTTAGTCCATACTATCGTTAACGCACACGTTCATCAACAGCAATTAGCAATTTTTTGCTAATTCGGTGTAAAAAAGCCTTTTCATATATTTTAATTTTTGATACTAACTGTATCAATATCGGACCTTCTACATTTTTGTCTGACGACATTTGAACTGGCGACATTTTGGCCCGCGACATTTTGGACCGGCGACATTTTTGACCTGCGACATTTTGGACCGGCGACATTTTTGACCATCGACATTTTGGACCGGCGACATTTCAGACCGGCGACATTTTTGATCGGCGACATTTTTGACCGGCGACATTTTCGACCGGCGACATTTTGGCCCGGCGACATTTTGACCACGCGACATTTTGGGCAGGCGACATTTTGGACCGACGACATTTTAGCCCGCGACATTTTGGCTCGGCGACATTTTGGACCGGCGACATTTTGGCCCGCGACATTTTAGCCCGCGACATTTTGGCTCGGCGACATTTTGGACCGGCGACATTTTGGCCCGCGACATTTTAGCCCGCGACATTTTGGCTCGGCGACATTTTGGACCGGCGACATTTTGGCCCGCGACATTTTAGCCCGCGACATTTTGACTCGGCGACATTTTGGACCGGCGACATTTTGGCCCGCGACATTTTAGCCCGCGACATTTTGGCTCGGCGACATTTTGGACCGGCGACATTTTTGCCCGCGACATTTTAGCCCGCGACATTTTGGCTCGGCGACATTTTGGCCGCGACATTTTGGCCCGCGACATTTCGGCCGCGACATTTTGGGCGTATACCGCGCTGGCCGGCTCCATCGCGTTTACGAATGAATGTTTCGTAGCAAAGACTTACGATTAAAGTTGCATTTCCAAAGCTGACCGAAAGAAAAAAAAGTTTCACTTCTTTATAAGCTCATTTATATTTCATTAGGTCACACTGCCCTATTTCTGCGTATTATGGGCATCAAATATGATAAAAACATGTTTTACTCGTGTCACAACCAAGAGCGTAGCTAGGGGGGTGCAGGTGGGTGCAGCTGCACCCCCTAGATCAGAACCAATGGGAGGTCACTGTGACCTCCCATTTTATTTATTTTTTTGACAAACGATTTTGTCCTCTTTCATGCTTTTCATATTCAGTATTGTTTTATTATAAGCTTTATTGATTAATTTTAACCTCTTTGGTAACTGACGATTTTGCCGAATTTATTTGCATATTTATTGATTTTGGATGTGCATTTGCTTTTTATTTGTGTATATAATTTAAGTACTTTAATTCATAAAACATTTAAAGTAAACCGTATCATTTCATTCTAAATAAGGATGATGTTTTTCTTTTTGCCCATTTCTTTGTTTACGTAAAACACAGGTTTTAAAAACATATCACTCACATTTTTATCTAATTTTCTGTATTACGTTTTGCATTGTGGTAAAATCATTTTATAAAAAGCTACTGTTTTGTTCTTTTAGAAATATTTTATACCATCCATTGGTTTAAGGTGTGCATGACTGAATAAAGTATAGTTTCTTTGAGTTCATAATTTCTTCCTTTTTGTGTGCAAATAGAATTTTAAGCACTTTTTTCTCTTTCTTGCTTTTTTCTTTCTGTTTTTATTGAAAAAATTGACTTTTATGCTAATTTTTGGGAACTTTATATAAACTGCGTTATTATATCTAGTATTGATTACTTTTCAGAAAATGATAATCAGCTTACCTGTTTTTGAGGAGAAAATTTTTTATTTACCGAATGAAACTCAATTTTACTGAATGATTAAAAAATAAATAAATAAAATAAAAGAATGCATACTTATCTATGTCTACCAAAAGAGACGTGAGGCATCACGAAAATAAATAAATTAATTAATTAAAGAAAAAAAAATTAAATAAAGTTCAGCCTTGCAATACTGTCTCACTGTTTTCAAATTTCATTAGCCAATTTGTATCAGATAAGAACTTTTTGGGAGGTCGCAGTGACCTCCGATCGGGGTGCCACTGCTTGCACCCCCCTAACGTGAGTCCTGGCTACGCCCTTGCTCACAACGGTCCCCGCGCAATTTGTCACAACCGACCCCAACCCACTACTTTTGAAAACAGCAATCGCCAGTGCAATATAAAATAGCCTACATAAAAAGTAATCACTGCGATTTCACTATTAACGTTCACTACTAACGGGGGAAAACTTTCATTTCTCTATCTGTACTCATTCAACAGTAATTACTAAAAGAAATCGAACAAAAAAACTTACTTTTGACTGTTAAAAAGTAATCAACCCCTCTGCTAGCGTTAATGTCGCTCGATGGCTACCGCAATGTTTTGACACACATTCAGAGAAACATGCTGATACTCTCTCTCTTTGCTTCAACCAGGTATTCATTATGCTTTAGCTAATATGACGACTGTCACAACCGCTCCGTGTCACAACCGTCCCCAGTCTCCCCTACCACGTTCTCAAGAGAATTTTTTGGGACAGTTCTGTTGATTTTGACATCAAAATCAAAGAAAATAACAGCAGTTTTTCCTGTTACGTATAATTTTGTCTGCCCCATTTTTTGCAGGGACGTCATTTCAGGCTTTTCCAGGGGGGTCAAAGGGCACAAAAATAATGCAATTTCATTGGAGAACAACAAAAACCACGCCCACTTATATGTAAATGCATTGATTTCTCAAAGAAAGTGGGGGGGGGATTGACCCCCCCCCCCTGCCCCCCTAAATGATGGACCCGATTACTTGAGATTTTGCGATGTTAAACAACGGACGACATGCCTGGGAAAACTGTTGGTCAAATCCGATTGTTCACACGTTGTACGATTTTTCTATTGCAAAATAGCCTTTACTCAGTAAACGAGAATAGTTCACAGAGTGTTGCGTTGCTGCCAGCTTCAGAAACTTTCCTGCTTATTTCTGGAGCCGTTTTCATTTGTTTTCTTCGAAGAGAAGGAATTCTTGCTGGAATTCTATGGATGAAGCTTTGGAAACAATCATTGTTCGCCTCCTTATTTTTCTCATAAACACCAGAGAATTTCAGGAACATCTTTCTAGATCAACTTTCTGATTCCAGAAGTATTGATAGTTCTTTTTTACCTCTTCCTAGTCGGTTTCCTTCCTGGCTTCTTAAATCTCTTAACTGCTTTGAAAATCTACACTGCGTAATTTTCCATACTTCTGATTTGGTATGGACAGTCCGTCGCGTCGTTCTAATACACATTTGCTATATTACATAGAAATTACAATATGGACGCTATAACCTCATTCGCAAGACATTCAACAAACTGATTAATTCCCTACATAAAGTCATTTTTTTAAATAAAAATTTTTGTTTTTTAATAATTAGAACAAATAACATTTTTCTGATGATTTATAGGTTGAGCATAAGTATCCTTATTAAAGAATGCTGCATTATATTTTTTCCAATTTCAGATGTACTATAAAATTTCTTCATTTACCCATTAATGCCTGATATTTTTTTTCCAAACATATTTTGTACACTGGTTACAAACAGTGTTTAATGGACAGGAAAAATAATCAAAAAAGTATTATATGAAAAATATTTTTTTTATTAAGGAAAGAAAAATCGTCCCTTAAAAGTTACGATAGACCCCAGAGGGTACATACTTTTTTTACTAAAATTTTTTTCTGCCTACGATATAATATTTAAAAAGACATTTTATAAGAAGAAATAAAATCAGCAATTAACATAAACTGGGAAGCTGGTTACGATAGACCCCAGAGGGTACATACTTTTTTTACTAAAATTTTTTTCTGCCTACGATATAATATTTAAAAAGACATTTTATAAGAAGAAATAAAATCAGCAATTAACATAAACTGGGAAGCTGGGAATAACTTTGAAAACTTAGCTTTTTTTTTTTTTTTTTGAGATTGTGAACAATGCAATTTTTGATAAAGATCATATTAAAACTGCTACAGAACACACTTTACAATGGTTATGTGCTTCAATCTGTTAATAACGAATTGAAACAATACCAAGGTACTAATTGAACACTATTATTTGACTGAAATGCTTATTTAGGGAAAATTCAGACCCTTTTTTGAACCGTCCCTAAAAAGGGACTCTAGGCATTAATGGGTTAATTGTTTTCTTTGGAATAAACGATAGGTTTTTTTCCCCTACTAGTATTGATTGTGATAGTTTAGACTGGTGGAAGATGAAAGTAATCAGCAATTATCGAAGCAACAAGATATAATCACCAAGAATTCAATGACCTTATTTATCAGTAAAAGTTGGGTTTTCTACAGTTGATGTCTGGAGGCTTTTCACGAGTCTAACCTCCACACAAAAACATATCCGAGCCGAAACTTTTTGAAAAGTTTGTATATGAGAATTTTTAGACTAGTTACTTATTGCGGAACCTGTTAAGATCATTTTTCTGGAATTGTCTGCTCCTACCCACAAAGCGGAAACAGGGCTTCCGATTTTTTTTCATTTCTTTTGTGAATTTTGTTTGTTGTTGGTCATAACTCATAAACAGTGCGTTTGCATATCCTCATTGTTTACTTCTTTATATTTGCTTTTCTAAACTTTTTGAAGCGTATGTACTACATTAATTTTCCTTGTGACAAACACAATGCATAAGGCTTGTCTCAGAAAGTTTTGCACAGCTTTACGAAGTAATTTTGAGTTGCATCATTTTTTCTTTCTTTCAAATCTTTTTTTGAAATTGTCATTACTTCAAGAACTGAGATTTGTTCGCCCTGCTTTTTCTGTAGCCCACAAATTAGTCATTGGCAAAAATCACCTTTCTATGATTTTATTAAGCCCAGAAAACATAACACATAAGATATTCATGCATGTGACTTTTGATTTAAGCATTCAGTGTTCCGTTCTGTCGCTTCAGAAAACGGGACATTTTTGTATGCTCTGGAACAATGGGACAAGACACCTGAAAATGGGACTGTCCCGTTCAAAATGCGACGTATTTTCATATTATGTATAATGCGTGCAATTTGAAAGAATTAAAAACTCAATTTTTGGTTTGTCTTCAGCTCATTTTCAAATAAGATAAATGAAGTCCACTAGTACCAGCGACCAACGAGTTATTTCACTAAAACGAATTAATCATTACAATCGACGCTCGATATAACGACCCTCTCCGTCCTACAGAAAACGGTCTTTATAACGAGTGGTCGCTATAAGAGGTAGAACATAGAGTATATTGGGATACAGTTGGGGGTTTTCTCACCGGTCGTTATATTGGGATGGTCTTTATAACGTGTGGTCGCTATAACGAGCGTCGACTGTATATCATTAATCAAAAATTAATCATCCCTTGTAATACAAACGGTAGTCAAAATTAAATGATTGATAAATGTTCTTCAAGCAACATAGGACATACAAATCGACAAATAATAAAACTAAGTTTTATTTCAAACGCTTTGGAAGGAGGTGAATCTTTACTGGTAACGATAATGGCAAGAAGAACATTCTTCGCTCACTTATTAAATCGTTTCGTATACACTTCAAAGCTGAAGTAACAATAACGCAATTATCCCAAACGCCCACACAAACCCTCATGACACAATGAAGGTTTCTTCTGCCATTTTTTTTTCTTCTCAAGCCGATGGATAGGCGAGGTTCCAACTATCTAAGAAGTGAGAAGAAAGTAACCCGGCGAGAAAGGAGTTGCAAAATATCGTTTTTGGAAACATTTAAAACTGTCACGAACTTTGTGGAGATGATAATCTCCAGCGGGAGGTTTTCCCTCAGCTGGTTAGCTCTATGTGTCTGTGACCGTGACCTAAAACTTCTCCCGACACATCGGTCTAATGAATCGGGTTGTTCGTATAGGAAATGAATTGAGTTTTGAAATGGAGGTAGAACAAGAATGAGTTATGTGAAAATATTGCCCATTTTATCGCGTTTTTCTCACGTTAACAAACTTTGAGATTCAATAAGATGAACTATGATTTGGAGCAACAATATTTCATTCAGAGCTTTCATGAAAAGCATATTTTGTCCTATTTCATGGAATAGCAATTTCACTTCATATTTTTTTCGACTTTTAGCACTTTTTTCTTTCGGCTGCATACTAATGGCTACTGTTTAATTACCTTGTGTACTCGAAGTGTCACGCTGTTCTTTCTTTGGTTACATTTCACAGGTACACACATTTACATAATTATATGCATGTATTATGTATTTGAGTCAGGGCCGCCGAGAGACCACGTCAGCCTAATCAGAAACTTGGAGCCCGGTCCGTGGGAGGGCCCTGCTAGGAATTAGATCAGTGCAAGTTTTATAAGTTTTCTAGGGGGATAGGGGCCCTTCAAACCATACCGAACGGCCTGGATTTGATTCAAGTCTAAACAGCGGTTCCCAAACCCAACGCCGGGTCAAAAAGTTAGTTATTATTTAAAGCTTGAGACTAAAAAAAATTGATAATGGCCAGTGGCCAGTAAACCCGAAAAAATAAGTGGCCACTTTCCAAACCATGTTCCAAAACCATAATAACACTCCATTTCATTCTGCATATAGTAATATCACATTATGTACTTGCATATATCTTAACAAAATTACTATGCATAAAAGACAAAGTTTTTTTTTTTTAACTTGATGAACTGAAAAATAAACTTATTCATTTTTAAATCTAAATAATAAGACGAAATGCAAATAAAACAAAAACTAAATACACATGCTTTCTTGAAGTTTAATGAACATTTTATTTAGCTTTGCTGAATAATCATAAGTTTGGTCATTTTTTACTGTTTTCCCAACAAAGTTTCAGTGCATTTCTAGATTGAAATTACTAAAATGATTCAAAACTCAGCATATTAAGGAATTCAGAACTATATTGGGCTGTTTGATGGGAAGTTGTAAGTTCCTTTAATGTACTTTTTATTATGATGTTAAAAAAGTTAGGATTTTTTTCTCCTGCCAACGAGAAACATCGATACTTAAATATTTTGTAAAGCAGATGAGCAGATTTTTTCTCCAAGTTAGCATTAGTGACAATGCTGATGGCTATTTTCTTTTCGTAATCGGTGCGATGCATTAGCATTTTATATCGTTCTGAAAAAAGATTAGGTCGCCAGTTTGGCGACCAACATTACATATTGTAGTCGCCACTGGCGAGTGGCGACCGCTTGTGTCGACCTTTATAATGATATTTTTTAATACATTAAATTCTTCTTTCATTGTTTATTATTGTTATTTTCATTATTATTTGTCAGCGGAAAAGTAAACTAAAAATCCAGACAAAGCCGAGTACATCAATTTCTAACAAACTTTTCTCAGAGAAGCGAAGTTACAAGTTGATTTCGAATGAATACAAGCTGAAGCAAAAGTCAAGTAGACAGAAAAGCTTTCTTCTGCCTTCTCTCACAATTCTTCCAGAACCTTCGAAAACATGATGAATTGGGCAACCCTCATTAACGTGTAAACAATCTATTCAAATTCCCCCTGCAATCATCTTCACTCATTTTCTACCCTAATCAATCACTTACTTGGCACACGAAACCTTAGGTCAGTCAAATTTATTTGCCTCGTGGTAACTTTCTTCCGAGAAACCTTTGTTCCGCTTAAAAGTTGGAGGTAAGGAATATTTGAGAATGTATCTTTTCACAATTCACGGTGTCGTGTAGAAGTACCTGGTAACTGAGAAAACTGAATGCGGTTATTAATGCAAAATATGACCTTTTATTATTTGGAAACCATTAGATTGGGCGATAATTAGTTTATGAGAAACGTGTGCTATGGAGGATGCGGCGTAGCAATGGTTTGGGAAGCTGGCTCACCTTTATGTTCATCTTCACTGCAAAAAATGAATGTTGTTTTTACAGTATAATACAGATAATTTTATTGTAATAAACTAAAACTATCTAATTTTACAGTACTGAACTGTAAAATTGCTAATTTTAGTTTATTAACGTACATTTTACAGTTTACCTCTGCTCACAGTATTGTACTGTTGTTTTTACAGTATAATACAGCTAAATTTTACGGCAATAAACCGTAAAATTTTTCACTTTACAGTAGGAAATTAAAATTGCTAGTTTTACAATTTATTACTGCGCATTTTACAGTTTTAAATTGGAACCTCTGCTGCCAGTATTATACTGTAAAAACAGCAATGATGTGAGAAGCGGGGTCACATGTTATGTTCATCTTAATCTTCTTAAAAAATAAATAAATAAAAATAATAGCCCTACTGAGACGAGGAACTTTTGTTTGATGTGGGGGTGAACCAGGAACGTCATTTCGAAATTTTCCAGGGGCGGGAAGGGTACATACACAATGTAAAATTCACCAAAAAGTGGCAAAAACCATGCCCACTTATATGCCAATACATTGATTTCCCAAAGTCAGGGGGGGGATTACCCCCCCCCCCTGCCCCGAGAATGTCTAAAATGGTGGGATAAAAATTAAAACATACTGTCCGTCTGTAAAAGTCGCGCCTTACACTCGCGAACCATTGCACTTAAAAAAGGGATACTGGATTGTGATTGGTAACTGTCCGAAGTTTTCAATTTAAAACTTGCATTTGCTATCCTTTTAACACTTTCAACTAAACTATGCATTTGAAATTAGCATCATTTTACGTTGTTTGGTGCGGCTCAAAATGCTTCTTATTATTCTTCCCTTATTGTTATCTTACATATCACCCCTATTTTGGTAAGATCAGAGAAGACATGACGCATGCGTAAATACACGGAAGATTTTACGTAAGAAAATCAGACAGTACTAACACGGGGAACTTTTGTTTCATGTGGGGGTGAAGGGGAATTTCTGAAATGGTGGGACAAAAATTAAAACATACCAGCAGATTTTGAACTGTGTAATAGAGAAATATTAGTGCACTTATCTAGAAATAGTGATGCTGCAGTGAAAAACAAGTGGAAAGAGTTAGAACGCTAAGTCAGTGAAACTTATCTCCCTAAGACAATGGCGCACCCCTTCAAATGCTATGGAGTACCCATTTCTCATGAACGATAACCACAAAAGTGAGGTCAACCACTTGACAGTCCAAAAAATTTTGATAGCTTTGTCTCCGTCATGACAAACATGAATATTATTCATAATCGTAACATCTTGAAACCATTAATTTAACTAAAATAATCCGTCCTTGTCAGTCATTAACGCATACAATAATGATGATGTGCATCAGTTATTTTCTCTTTCGTTTCTGATCTTTGCGTACGTGATAGTTTGTATGACCGTTATGGGTGAAACATGTAATATTCGTCAACAAGACCGGACTAACTAATATCCTTGATGGCGCAGTCCTGTGGGACATAACATCAGACAAGTCGAAATGGCGGCAAAAAGCGGTACAAACTATTCATAAGGCGTTCAACTATTCATAAGGAGATAATAATTACGCATCTCTGTGGGGGCAAAGAAGTGACAACAATAGTGAAATGAATTGGCCGGGTTATAAAGATAAGTGCTAGGCAAAAATTTTGCATTTTGAGTTAAGGGATCATTTATAAATGATGTCATGCTTTCAGGAGGGAAAAGGGTTTGCAAAACTATGACAGTTTGTGACAAGGGGAGGAAGGGGCAACAAGAAATGGGACGTCACGAATTTTAGTTGAAATACAAAAGATTTTTTTCAACGATATGCTTATATTCATAGAACCCCAAGGAAGCAGAGCTCTTGCACTTCTCAGTTTTGTGCAAATTTTAGGGTTTTAAGCGAAGTTTAGGTTAATTATGCGTAGAAATAAATTGTGGTGACCAGGGCTGGGCGAGATAACGATGTATCGCCATATATCGATGTATATTTACTACCGCGGTAACGATAGTCAGATTTCTATATCGTTTGCCAGATATATCGTTGGAATAATGACTTAAAAATCTATAATCTTTCATAGCTCTGCGTCCTTAATGAGTACGGTTTTGAAGCATTATGAACTAAAAAGTAAAAAATAATATTTAGTGTGAAGTTTATTCTGCAGCGAGAAGACTGACCAAACAAGTAGCTTTAATGTAAAAAAAATCGTTAAGGGTGGGGGGAAAGCTTGATATAGGAGGTCTTAAATTTCTTATCGTCAGTGTTTTGCAACTATACTGAATCCTTGTCAAAATGAAAATGGAGAGCTTCCATTGCGTTTTTTTAACATAAATTTATTTGTTTGATCAGTCTTCTCGTTGCTGAACAAACTTGACATTAAAATATTATTAATACGCTTTTTATTAGTTTCACATATGGGTTTGTTTGTTTGTATGTATGTAACTCTGAATAAAAGATCAAATTCACGTTCTTTGCAAATATAAAAGTAATATATAACTCTAAAAGTGTATTTTTTAGTTTTTTCAAACTATAATTTAAATTATTTTTTACTTTCATATAGCTCTTATTTTGCTACAAAAAGGTGTGTCTTTTTAGTTTTTTAAACTGTTAACTTATTAGCTTTGAACTACTAATTGTTTAAAATGATACTAGTATTTTAAATAGGCAAAAGACGATAACTGCTTACTTGATCAAAAAAATCAGAAAAGAGATTTAATATTGCTTAAACAGAAAAAGAAACTGCTCTTACAATGAGTCTTTAAATAATCATTTCTGAGTCAGATATCTATCTGCAACACATGAATCGCAAATCAAAGGCGCCCAGAAAATGTCAAGAGGAGGATATCTTCAGGAGTCTTAGCACCGGTATACATTAGGTATAAATTACTCATATTCAATCATGACAAAACCCGCTATCTTAACGGACATATGGATCTCCTGCGGCAGGGATTCTGAACTACTGGTCAGAGTGCTACTGCCTCTTAGTCCATGCGCATGCATTATATTGAATACGCTCCGGCATTTAAACACATTACTAGCTGCCAGGGCAGCTACATTAGCTTCCTGCGGCATGTCGATGCATAATGTCTCCCTGGCACCCAACTTTTACCGCATTCTGATGTTGTATTATTTGATATAATTCAATTTTTATAAGATTTCAAGACATACCACGCACGTGCGAGCCCGGCGTTGCACGGGCACTTCGTGCCTTGAAAGTAGTGAGGAAAATTTCAAGAAACTACTCGCCGCCAAGGCGGCTCGCTAAAAGGGACTTCACGCATTTACTTTTTTCCTGCATCAAAAAATAATTCGAATTATTGAGATGTTGCACGGGCACTTCGCGCCTTCAAGATGGTGAGGAAAGTTTCAGTAAGTTCAGCTTGCTCAAAGGAAAGAAGCAGACAAAGATACTCAGTTTTTAATATAAGTAGATGGCTTTTCAACAAATTAATATTTCAAAATATTACGAGTAGCTGGCGATAAAAGTACTACATACGTGGCCCGCTAATGAGTTTCGTGTTTGATTTAGTTAAGCCTTCATTCAAAATTCTCATTATCATTGTTATTACTGTTTCATAGCAACCACGTTTTGTAACAATGGATTTCATATTTAATCATTTAGGCCTAATCGCTTTAAATTTGACTACTTATTAATTGATATCTTCGTTAATTAAAATCGTATAATAATATAAATTGAAACTAATGAAGCCTGAAAAATTACCTATCTATCGGTACCTGGTTCGACTTTCAGTTCATTGGCGTTCAGGAGAAAGAAGCGTGACATAGATAGATAGAAAGAAAGAAAGATAAAAAGAAAGTCAGTTATAAAGATACTCAGTTTTCAATATAAGTAGACTAGCTGCCAGGGCAGCTAGATTAGCTTCCTGCGGCATGTTGATGCATAACGTCCCCCCTCTTTAACTTTTACCTTATTCTGAAGTTATATATTATTTGATATAATTTGACGTTCATTCGATTTCAAGACATACTACGCACGTGGCCCGGCGTTGCACGGGCACTTCGTGCCTTGAAAGTAGTGAGGAAAATTTCAAGAAACTACTCCCCGCCAAGGCGGCTCGCTAAGAGGCGCCTTCGCGCCTTTTCTTTTTTCCTGCATCAAAAAATCATTCGAATTATTGAGATGTTGCACGGGCACTTCGCGCCTTCAAGATGGTGAGGAAAGTTTCAGTAAGTTCAGCTTGCTCAAAGGAAAGAGGCCAGACATAGATACTCAGTTTTTAACATAACTAGAGGCTTTTCAACTAATTTATATTTCAGAAAACTACAAGTAGCTAGCGATAAAAGTACTATGTACTTGGCCCGTTAATAAGTTTCATGTTTAATTTAGTTAAGCCTTCATTCAAAATTCTCATTATCATTATTATTACTGTTTCATAGCAACCACGTTTTGTAACAATGGATTTCATATTTAATCATTTATTAGGCCTAATCGCTTTCAATTTGACTACTTATTAATTGATATCTTCGTTAATTAAAATCGTATAATTATATAATTTAAAACTAATGAAGCCTGAAAAATTACCTCTCTATCGGTACCTGGTTCGACTTTCAGTTCATTGGCGTTCAGGAGAAAGAAGCGTGACATAGATAGATAGAAAGAAAGATAGTTAGAAAGAAAGAAAGATAGTTAGAAAGATACTCAGTTTTTAATATAAGTAGATATGCGCATCCTGTATTGAATATCCTTTTCGAAATGTGAGAAAGCAATGCACGTGTTACATTATCATATATATATATATTTTTAATTATCTTTTAATGTGTTTTCGTTTGGATACAAAAATTGTTACTCTTAACTCAATTTCAACTTCTTTCGCAATTTAGCAAAATAGCACCGCTGATCCCCTAGTATGAGCTTACGCAGGGGTGCCCATCCCCCCCAAGTTCAATGGCGCAAATCCCCCCCCCCCCAAATTTTTATACATAATTTATTTATTTTTTAAATATTATTTATTTATTTTTTAAATATTATTTTTTTTGTTTTTTAAATGTATTATTTATTTATTTTTTAAATATTATTTTTTTTTTAAATTTATTATTTATTTAAAAAAATATTTTTAAATATTTTTATTTTTTTTACTTATAACTATAATTTTTTTATATATTTTCAATTTCTAAAAAGTACTAAGTATGCGCAGAATAGAATCGCTTTTTTTCTTTTCCAGACATTCCAAGTACACACACACACTAAATAAATAAATAAATAAATAAATAATAATAAAGAAAAAAATTAAATTAAAAAAAATAAATTAATGAATAATTTTTATTTAAAAAACAGTGAGTAATTTTAATTAAAAAAATAATTAACAAATAATTTAAATAAATAAATAAATTAGTTTCAAAAAATCCCCCCCAAAAATTTTGATGGCGCAACTTGCGCCATAATCCCCTACTGTGGGCACCCCTGAGCTTACGGACCCTCGGGTGTCCGCTCACCACACTTTGGGAAACTCAGATATAAGGAATGGAGGAATGGCTTTGTTTGCACTCACCTTTTTTTTTGAACCCCGGTGTTAACTTTAAATTAAAATTTTATTTACCTAAAAAACTTGAAGATTTTTTTCTAGTGAAATCATACAAACTTAACAAGGTCTACCACCAGGGGCGGCAAATAAGGGGGGAAAGAAGAAATGGTTGCACTCCCAAAAATCTTCCGCAGAATGATAAAAAAAAAAACAGGTAAATTCAATTTATGTATGTACATCACAAATCAATGATCACGTTCAAAATAAAATTTATAAAGCTTGTCAATTTTCAACAAAAATTGATGAAACTCGAAACTTTTTCCTTTAGATTATTTCAAACAGAAAGGAATCGGAAATATGTGTTTTCTAACTCTAATATGAGCACAACAGAACAAGAAAGGATTTTAATCTTTGCTGTCTAGGAAATAGCACAAGACACTGGATATTGATGAAAAACAAAATTTTCTCTTGTTCTAGATTTCAAGCATTGAAGATTTATTTAAAAATAATTAAATATTTGGACACAAAAATTAAAATTATTTTAATAATTAATTTTCCTTAATATTAAATCCATTTTAAGACCTCTTTTCGCCAACCAATTATATTTTATTCCATACCGAGGTACTTCATCTTTAAAAATCTCGCCCCCTCAAAGGAAATGTTGAAATGCAGCCCCTGTCCACCACTATAAAATTTCAGCCGTATCCTCACAAAAAAGGCAAACTATCACAGCACTAAGCATAGAAAACACGTGCATGCAAATCAGTGTCTTAAGAATTTATAATCATTGTAGTTAAATTACGTCAACAACAATAAATCATTGTCAGAGAGAGAGAGAGTGAGAGAGAAGAGTTATTGTACTAAAAAGTCAATAACTGTTGAAGAGCATAAACAATACTTTTTCTTGAATGTTTTCCACGAGAAGATAAAAGCCATCTAATTATCTCTAATGGATCCACAATGGAGGAACTCATCGCAGAGCAAGAAAGTCAACCCGAAGAAAATGGAATAAGATATAATAAAAGATCTTCACACATGGACAATGACAAGTTGTTCAATCATAATCGTGCCCACTGGCGTTTGTGTTTATTATTCCTTTTGAATGAAGAATGGGTAAATATTGTTTTATGTCTGTAATGCATTCGGAATATTAATCAAATTTCATTGGTATTGAATAGGGTTTAACATACAAAGCATCTGAAAAGTGATTTATGCAATATTATGAACGAACACAAATGGAAAATTTTTGTTTGCTAATGACGAGCTGAATAATAATAATAGTAATAATATTAACAGTAATAATGTAAGTAATAAAAATTTTAAAAAATGATAATGATGATGATGAAAAAGTGAAATTTTAAATTATAGAAATCCAAGTTTTGCAGATTTTCGCTATTTATTCAGGCAGTTTACAGGCATAGCTCAAAATCGCTAATGTGGAAGCTTCCTTTTTCTTCTTATTTTTGGAAGAGCACAGTCGAAAACATGGAGGGACTTACTTTATTTCTTGTTATTGACTAGTTTTCTTTCTTTAAAAATATTTTTTAAAAGACGCTCAGTCGCTGTTTCATTTTCGCTGGCTGACGTCACAAGTGCACAAAACTTTATTGTCTAGCCGCCATTTTGGGGTCGAATTTTCATGGTTGCAGAACTCGGTTTACCAGCAATTCAAAATTATTAATGCGTCGGTAAAGTTTTCCATTTTTGACATCATACGAGACCTCGTTTTATTTTAGAAGTTGAACATTTTTAAAAAATAATTAAAAATAAACTGTTGGGAAAATGAAAATATTTTCTGACCTGATGGCTTTTTTTTTTGCATATTCTATCAATATCAGGGGCTATAAGTTCTTTTTACTGAAACAAACACCCCCATATTCTTGAGATATGACGTTTTTGAAAGGAGTGAGCGATATACACACAGTTTTGAGTTAAGAAAAATGTAGATCACATATTTTAATTACCAGAGACTTAAGGGGGGATCCTGCTTTTTAAAAAAAAAAAAAAACGATTTTTTGGGATATTTTTAAGATAAAAAGAAAAGTGCAAACATTTTGGATTATTTTATTACCTGTCTAAACATGGGGGAAAACATTTTTTTAAGGAAAAATATTCACATACAAACGATTTGTATGTACGTTCGTGCAACTGCTGTTTGCAGTGATGGTGTTCGTAATTTTCATCTTTAAAAAAAAGCACCATTTATTTGAAATAAAAGCGTTCACAAAAAAGAAGCAAGTTAAAATGATTTTTTTTTTTTGTCAAGACTGAGAAAACATTCAAATTTTATATTTGTTTAAATTATTTTTACTTCAAATGGAGAAAAAATATATGAAAATTAAAATAGTGTTTTTTATTTTTTATTTCAGATGAATCTGTCCTGCCGATTGAAAACAGCAGTTGCACGAATGCGAGTAAAAATCGGTTGCATGTGAATATTTTTCTCTGAAAAAACCTTTTTGCCCATGTTCAGACATGTGATGAAATAATCTAAAAAGTTTGCTGGACTTGCTTTTTTTTTATCCTAAAAAAATTCACCGAAAAATGGATTTTTTGAGCCTTCCAAGCAGGATCAAGTGTGCAAACAATTTTAATTTTCTTTAGGTCTAACAATCAACCATAAAAATCATCGAAAATGTTTTTCATTCAAAAGTAAAGCTCCTGAAAATGATTTTTAGACAAGAATAAATCGACTGAAGTCTATTTCGGTATAAATCACTAGTCCAGCTAACTTTGTTGAAGCTTTCCCAGACATTGTCAGGTAATCCTTCCTTCGAGGGAGATGGAATTGAAACATAAAATAGAGATTGTGGAAAATTACTTATTGATTCGTTTTTCTACCTGTGATTGTCAGCGAACGTGTTCACGTTGAAACGATAGGGAATTGGATCATCGAATTGATAGTAGAGAGTTTTAAAGACAAAAAAATACGTTTAAAATAGATAACATATTTTTCTTTTTTTTTAATTTGAAGCAAATTTTTTTCACTTTTTTTAAAAAGATTGTTTTATTTTGGTGAATTTCACAACAAATCTTCAGAGCTTCAAATCATTTTCAGCATTTCAGCTAAAAAACTGATTATAAAAGTAGAATTAAAAAGTATTTTTTATTTTTTCTAATTTATATTTATGTCTGTTGTACTTGTTCATTAGTTAATTTTATGCTATTCATTTTTCTTCCAATGTGCAATTAATATTCCTTAATTGTATTTATTCAGATAGCTCTCTCTCTCTCTCTTCTCTCTTCTCTTTCTCTCTCTCTCTCTCTCTCGCAATTGCTTTACATAAAAAATAAAATATCTATATATATATATATATATATATATATATATATATATATATGTGTGTGTGTGTGTGTGTGTGTGTGTGTGTGTATGTGTGTGTATGTGTGTGTGTGTGTGTGTATCGTTTTTTAATTTAATGTAACTAATGTAATAAATAGCAAGTTAAAACGGGACAGAACATTTATTTCGTTGACACATGTAACTCACTGATTTTTTTTTTTTTTAATCTTTTCCAAATGCTCGTGACAAAGCTGCTTAAAACTTGTGAATGAAATAAATGTTCGCGCTTTTATGTGCACTTAGAGTAAAATATTGCAAATTCCAAAAGAGAAACTATTCCTCTTCCACAGAAATGCATTCGGTTTAAAACATTCCCCCTCCCCTCCCCCAGCTTGGGTAAAACCAGTGAATATCGTTTCGTCCATCATGACAGTTAGTTTGCATCCTATATCAATTCTATACTCTAAGACCGATGGCCGCCATTTTTTACAAACACCGGTATCCGGCTGCACGCGAGATTTTGTACTTAAAATTCGAACTGCGTATTTTTCACCCGTAATCCTTTTAGTCCTGGAAGAAGGGGAAAGATAAACCGCGAGGACAGTTAAACATGTCACAATAAAAAACCAGTGAAGTGTCTTTTTCTTTTTTTTTTTTTTTTCAACTTTCCTTCCATAGGTGACCAACGTAATAAATTGGTGTTCTCTCTAACCTCGAACTTTGGCTCTGGAAAGAATTTTTGTCTGAAATCTTCGCCATTTCTTTTCCTTCGTTCTGAGTTGTCAGAGAGTTTGTTCCATGATTTTTTTCTGATGGAGTCCCGTTGCGACTAGGATTTTATTTGCTGAGTAATGGATTCCTTAATCAGGGCTGAAATTCAGCGAGACTGGGACTTTGGGAAAGTTGGCCATAAATAATTAATAGAACCCCGTCCAATTTCAACTTCGGGCGAACAGCAAAGTGCTATTAATTACAATTTGGGTTTTTGGAACAAAGAAGAACATAAATCACGAAAATACGACAACTTGAAACATAGCCAACACAAAGTCTCTTACCTTGAAAAGTAGAAGGTGATGAGTCTTCCAGCACTTAAATAACTTCTATAAGTCCATTTTGCTAAAGAAAATCAAAATTTGTTCAATTCTTCTTTTTTTTTTTTAGTGTTTTTATAATTAGTAGGTGAGTGTGCGGCAAAGGGATACAGTTAAGTTTACTTACCTGCTTCAAAAGGAACAAGTAGGAAATTTGTTCTAAAAATTATTGTACATGAAGAAGGAACATTGTATTTCGTCTAAATATTATTTTTCATCGTTGGCAGTTATTTTGTACTTTCAAAAAATTGTGGAAAATTTTCACCTCAAAAAAATTATGGAGCACAGTGAAAAACAAAATATTTTTGCTATGAAATTTTTTCTATTCGACGGTTAACAGTAATTTTCATAAAATGAATGCGTAAACAAACGAAAAAATAATTATTAATGAAAAATTAACGGAAAAGTAAATAAATGATTTAATTAATATGTGAGAAAAAATAAATGAGTGAATAAAATAGAGAATAAATAAGAAAATAAGTTAATGAATGGGTAAAAAAGTAAATAATTAAGTATAAGAATGCAAAAAAATAATTAATTAAGAAATAGTACGTGATTTTATAAATGAATGAATAAGTAAACGAAATGAGCTATTTCACTTTGCCCCGTCCACTTTGCCCCGCGTGCACTTGACAAATTACACTGAACATTTAAAATCAAAAAATGCCTAGTATAAACTAAATAGGGACAGCACTGGACATCAGTAGATCTCAATTAATAATTTAAATGATAATTACAAAAATTTTATCATTTTATAATAACAAGAAATATTTTCGAAAAACCACGACTTTTTCAACAAAGGTATCAAATTTTGGAAATGCCTCGTAATTTTTTTCGTTGATCTTTGACTTCACTTTTCCCCGCATTTCCCAACTATTTTTTTTTTCTTCTCACCAGAACAAATTTCTGAACTAAATAAATCATTATTACTGACTGAAACGAAATTTTTACTTCTTGCAAAAACAACACATAAGTTATCAAAAGTCAATTGCTAGATTTTTTTTCCTTTTGGAAAAGAATATTGAAAAACAAATAATGTACATTTTAAATCCTATTCTAAAAACTGATTTTAAAACTAAATAAATATTTGACAGTGAATACAATGTTATACATAGGAGCTTAATTTTAATTTGATAATATTAAATGCAAAAATCTTTTTTTTTTTTTTTTTTGCTTTTAATTCTTAATCACTGCGAAAAAAAATAAAAAATAAAAGCAATTTTCAAACTAACCGTAAAAATAAAGACACCTGTCAATAATCATTTATGTCAAAAATAAAATCGTTAACAACCTTCTCGCGCAGTAAACGTACATTTTAATTGACTCATTCACTTTTCTACATTCGTCAGTGCTAACTCCATGGAAACAAATCCTACTTATATTAATAACTAATTTTTCAATTCCTTGAAGGAAAAAAAAGTCGAAATAACTGAATTTAGATTGTCTGAAAATTTTCCAATTTTTCGCTACGTATTAAGAATTTTTAGAGTATTTCCTTGATTTCTTAGAATTGAATTTCCCCGAAGACGTTTCTCTTAAAAGTTTTTGAAATGTTTCAAAACTGCCCTTAAAATAACCTAAACAAAAAATATTTTCGTTCTTGTTCTTCATGAAGGGTTGTTCTGAAAAGGCTTGTTTGAAGCAAAGCCACTTCCATTCGCTTAGTTTTCTTATTAAAACCAAGTATTATTTAAATTATTATTAAATATCCATACTTTATCACATTATCATACTAATTTAAAGGTAGAGTGAATTATTATTTTTAAAAATAGCAGAGAAAATAGTTTCATGGAGGTTAATTCTAATAATGTTAAATCTAAAAACAACATCTGTAAAAGTGATTTTTTAAATGTTTTTTTAGGTTTTCGAAAATTTTCAAAAAGCTGCTTTCTTCTTGTACGATGGTCGTCAATCAATGGAAGGCAAAAGGTAAAACTGAATCGGTCGCATTTGTACATTCATTGACTTTGAATAGCAATTATGTGAACACATCCACACCAGTCCAACAATAAAAACTAAAGATGTAGAAAAAGTTTACATTGGAGGTAATGAAGAATGTGTACAGAAAAACATCTGTGTCAGTTTACATAATTAAGTCAACACTAATCGACCCTATTCACGGTGTGGAAACGGTCCATTTAACTTTTCGTTTGCTGGTATTTGGATACAGCTTCCAGTGTTAATAGTGCTAAAAAATTGTTTTAACTAATAATAACTGGTATTTATATACATAATGAACATGTATAAGGCTTATATTGGCTTAGCATTGCTTGAAAATCCTGAGAAAAGGGATGTAAAAAGATAAGAATGTGGCTTATTATCTATTTTCTTATGATGAGCTAAGAGACTTTAAGTCAGAAAAATACGCTTAATAAAAAATATTTCGCATCAAATGAGTCATTCTTTATTCTTTTGTGTCATTCCTAAGTAAAAACTTTCAAAATACTTATTTTTTGAATAGAAATAAGAGTTTTCACGCTGAAAAGATACGAGTGTCAATAGACGCCAGAGAACTGGAATTTCGTCTGCTAAACTCCCCTCAGCGGGCGGTCAAGACCCGCAATGACACCAAATGAATCGGGTCCATTTGGAATAAAATTGTAATTCAGGACTAAACATGCATACATTTTTGCAAACTAAGTTTCCTGTTTGCTTTTTGCATAAGATAGATTTTATTGCCTTCTTTCGCTTTTACTACTCTAAATGTAACTTCTCTTTTATCCCCATTTGATTTCCTGGTTTCTATTTTTCTTTCCCCCGTTGGTGAAAAATAATCATAAACCATAAAGTCATCATAAAGTTATTTGCGGAGAAGAAGAAGAAAAGAAAAAGGGGGAAAAATCAAAGAAAAATGCAGTGCAATTTCGATTGTCTAAAAGGGACTTTCTATACATTATGACAATCTTTGAGTGGGGAAGGTTTTGTGAAACTGTGACAAGGAGGAGAAATGAGGTAACAAGAAATGTGACACCAAACATTTTTTATAACAATATGGTTGCGAAAGGAACCGTGATATATGATAAAAGGGGGGGGGGGGTACGTTGTAACAAAGTGGGAGAGGGCCGAAAATGTTGAGAAAGAAGTTTGACATCATTTATGGATTATCAGAAACTTTTTTAGTCAAAACTAATTCAACCAAAGTCAATTTCATTGACCTTTTTTTTTTTTTTTTTTGAGTAATAATAAATTTGTATATGTTTTCTTTTTGGACATCAGACGTTGTGTAGTCTCCCTTTCAAATCGGCAGTCTGCAAACATCACTCCCCAACCCGAACATGGAGCCTAAGTCTTCGCCACGCGGTACAAAATGGCGAAAAAAAATGTCTTTCAATATGATCAATTTGTTTTGTTTTTCTTTATATTTTCAGTTAATAATATTTTACAGGAATTTTTAACCTACTTTCACGTTAAAATTTATTCACGATTCTTTCTTCATTTTTTTTATTTTCCATTACTTACTTTTTTTCACTTAGAAATTACTATTATTGTTATTATTACTATTACTGCTCTTATTACATCGTATTATTTTGACCACGTTTACTTTTATTTCCATTTTATTGATTTATTTGTTCATTTCTTTATTTGAGACAAGATTTTCATATAGTTGAAATAGCAAATTGAGAGAAATACCAAAAAATTGTAAATAAATATTTTTTCGAAACTATCTTCGTTTTTCTGGTGAAGACCTTAATATTTTCAGAGAATCAATGACTTGGAAGAGATGTTAAATAACAAAACGAAAGACTGTTATAAAGACATAAGCAAAAAAAAAAAAAGGCAAAACAAAACAACATACTCACTGCTTAAACATCAAAGCAGAAAATCAAGATTAAAGACTTGAAAATTGAGAAACTCCAAAGTTATGATGTGTATTTAGGTCAAGATAGTTACGGAAAAACTTCCCTCCTTGTTATTAATTATTTATGAGGCCATTCAGGGGCTATATTTTTCACTCATCTTCTCGTAAGATCGAATTGTACACTTTTTTTTACAAATCATTGATTGGTGTTATTGATACTTATTACATCCCTGAAAAAAGTGTGAATATATTTTCCATAGTTCACACTGTGCTTCATTCAATGGTTTGAAAGATTATTCATAACTTTGAGAATGATTAAAGTCATTCTAACGTTAGTTTGGAACACAGAAAGGTTTTGTAAATGCATCTGAAACAAATTCATGAATAAATAAAGAAGTGAAAAAAAGACTGAGTAAATGTTAAATTCACAAGCAGGGTTTGTAATTTAAGATAGGTACTTTGAAAAACTGAATGAACTACAATCAGAAGTTTCTTATAACTTGCTTTATACAAACTTTGAATATTTTACACTGTGGTTGTTCTACACTGTTAGAACCAAAGGTGCCTGACTGTTGCGATTTCTTTCGCTGGGTGTGACAAGATTGTGCCACAGGGTGCCATGCAGGCTGGATAATACAGTTACGATACCTTTTGGCTCTTCATTTGGTAAACGGCGTTAAACAAAGTGCCAATAAGCCCATTCAATAGTAGAATATTTTTTTCAGCAAGAGCGACTCATACTGTGTGTGCATATACAGCTCCGACATTCGTTCAACCATTTCAATTGCGAATGAAAGAGGAAGTTGAAACGAAGATGTTAGTATTTTCACATTGAATAGAGTTCGAAATCGGATTGAAATTCAACATTTCTTGCGTAACTCTTCAAAATCTCGCATAATTGCAGGCATTTAACCACGGTGGTGTTTTCCAATACATTGACATATGCAATACACCCCGGAAGCTTGTTTATTTCAACCATGGACTGCAGTTTCGTGCTTATTATGATTATTTGTACTCATCAGCAAGGTATAGGAATAAAATGAGCTGGAGGCAAAAATCCTATTATAGAGCAAAGAGAACCAACAAAAACTGGTAGCTAATGTGAAAATTAGATTTCCAGCGAGCAACCGCACTTGGTTATACCATGCTGATGAGTGCATAATAAGCATGAAACTGCAGTCCATGGTTGGAATAAACGAATTGGCGGTGTATTGCATGTTTCTGCCCAGGGGTGCCCATCCCCCCCGCCCCAAGCTCAATGGCGCAAATTCCCCCCCCCCTCCCCCCCCCAAATCTTTCACAACCCTCTTGTGATTTTTATTTTTACCCCTCTATTTTTTTGTTTACTTTCTTAAATATCTTTTTTTTATTTTTTAAATATTATTTATTTATTTTTTTGAATATAATTTTATTTTTATTAAGTGTTATTTATTTAATTTTTTTTAATATTATTTATTTGTTTTTTTTTTTATAATTTAGCTATTATTTTTTTCTACATTAATTTTTTAAAAGTACTAATTATGAGCAGAATATAATCGTTTTTTTTTCTCTTCCAGACATTCCAAGCACATTCACACAAAAATAAATAAATAAAAAAATAATAAAGAAATAATTTAAATTAAATAAATAAATTAATGAATAATTTAAATTAAAAAAATAAATTAATAAATAATTTGCATTAAAACAAATCAGTAAATAATTTAATTTGAAAAATAAATTGACAAATAATTTAAATAAATAAATTAGTTCAAAAAATCCCCCCCCCAAAAAAAATTTTTTTCATGGCGCAACTTGCGCCATAATCCCCCCCCCCCCCGTGGGCACCCCTGTTTCTGCCTTAGCCCTTGCTTAGGGGCGGTTACTTACTACTTTATACATTGACACGTGTTTCAAAGGAAGTTGACTTGACGTAAATAAAATGCTATGTATCTCGTAACGGTGCTATGCCTATAGACACAACTTATAGCATATCAACGAAAATATGGTTAGAAAAAGAAATTTTGTCTCTGTCTTTTACTCTCTTTCTTCCTTTTATTTATTATGTATATATGTTCAAATGCCATTACTTTAATTGTGTGCTTACTTTAATATATTTTACTGTCGTTATTTTGCTGGGAACGAATGTGGTATCTACTTTTTTGTCTGTTCTTCCGCTTTCTGTATTCACAATGCTTTTCTTTTGTTACATCAATAAAAATGAATAGATCGTTAAAAATGGTTTTAATTTTTAATTCGTCGAAAACTTTACCTTTCACCAAAAAGTGCTTTTAGATTACTTATCTTCTATTAAAATATTCAAATGTCGAACTATATACACATATTAATATGTTCTCCTAATTAAAATTTTGAAGTTTATAAAATAATTTGATTTTTCCGTGACCGTAATACAATAAAATATTTTTGGCTGTTCTTTATTTCTTTATCTGTTTGTTTATTTTGTGCAATTTATAAACTTAATGAGGATCTAAAGAGGAACAAAAATCCACTGTTAACTCAAAAGTTTTTATTTATTTATTTATTTATTTTAATAGGTCCGTCATTTAGAATACCTCCAGGGAGGGGGGCAAAGGGTATATATACTCAGACCGAAAAACATCAAAAACCATGCCAACTTACACGTAAATACATTAATTTCTCAAAATAAGAGAGGGTCAATTTATCTCTTCTGACCTCGCTAAATGATGAGAATGCTTTCAAGATTACAAGTTCTCAAGGGAACATGAAACTAGTCATTATAGTTTGATTTCTAATATTTCTTAGACATTTAGAGACATGGTTTTATGATTCATTGCTAGTCTATTTTAATTCCAATAAAAAGAGTAACTTTCTAAAATAACGTTTACAAGCCAAAAATTCAGAATTTTACTACGAGTGAAAAATAAGCAAAATAAATAGTTGATCGCCAAAACATAAAACTCTCTATTCCATAGAGATGTCTGCGTAGGATCTTAAAGAAAATTGAGGTTTTTAAGGTGTGTTTTGAAACCGAAAGATGACATCAACATCTTTGTTGCCATTTTTGCCAATTATTTCATCCGGTTCGAATTCTATTGATTAAGAAAGGAAGAATGGGGCGTATACCGAAAGAAACGGGAAACAGTTTGAAAGAAGATTTTTTAAGCGAAACGAAATGTAAAAGAAATGACATTTTAGATGTTTCTCCGTAACCTATATTAGCATTTCGGGTTTGTTAAAATCTGAAATTATGCATTCAACTTTATTAATTGCCCTTGAGAAAATCAACTGCTACAAAGAAAATAAACATAAATATTTTTTTCATTTTCTCAAACAGACTAATAATAGTGAACTAGTAATAAATTTTTACAATACAATCTTTTACAAAATTGTGAAGTAGAACTTAGGCGAAATACGAATTTCGTTGAGTAGAAATACTTTTTGAATTTTGTCAAACACTAGTTGCTAACTTTTAACGCTTTTTAAAATAATGATATCTTTGTGAAGCAGAAAATCAACTGATTTGGAGAAAATATGAAATTGTGTTGATATGAAACTGTTTTTTTTTTTGTTTTGTTTTTGGATTTCATCTAACAATTAAATAATTGTAAACTATTAACTTTTAAAAAACTTTTTACAATGTTTTTTACAGCAATTGAAGGGGCATTTCATTTCACACCTCCAGGGTCCCCCGTACCTACCACAGCTTCGTGGTTTAACCGGGATAGGGCCCTGAAGGGCGCTCTGTTCTTAATTTTGAACCAGAACCTAGGGTCGAGCAAACCCTAGGCCCAGCACCCCCAGAGGTATCGTTTCACTTGGAGGACTTTGTGACCACGACATTTTTAACGCCTCCCAGCCACCATTAATCAAGGCGGTGGATCTTTGATCTGCTGGGATCGAACCCGGGTCCCTCTGGACACGAGTCCGATGCCTTACCGATCGGGCCACCACGGCCCCTAATTGAAGGGGCAAGTGGATAAAGGTGACATGTGACAATTTTAGTTTTACTTACTTTTTACCATGGATGAAGGTGTTAAAGTAATATTTTTTTTGAAAAACTTTTCCTAGAAATTTAAAATATAGTCACATATCGCCTTTTTCACTTGCCTCTTCAACGTTGCATGTGAGCTAACACAATTGAACATACACTAATTTGAATTTGTGTAAGTCAGCAAAATTCAAATGTCACATATCACCTTTATCCACTTGCCCCTTCAATTGTAAGGAGAAAATCGATTATTTCAGATAAAACTTGAAATTACGTTGATATGATTTTCTTATTTTTAATTTAATGAAAATTAATAATAGCAGTCCAGTGACATTTTTTACAGTGCAGTTATTCTTACAGCAATGATGAACAACAATGATGTAAAGCAGAAATCAACTATTTTAGAAAAAATGTTTTCTGACTTTTGAATAATCCTTTATTTATTCTTCCTGAAAAAGCGAGCAAACAATTTCTTTAATTGAAGTTACTCTCCCATAATTCAAAATTCTGAACCTTAATAAATACCGAAGCTTCATTAGGTCTTAGGGGGTAGCTTATTTAAGGAATAGCATAATTTTATACACTAACAATATCATGATTAACTGTAATAATAAAATAGGAGTAATATGCAGTTGTAATGATTATCTAACGCAATTATAAGAAGAAGAGAGTAAGATAGCGTAGACTTGACAAAAACACATATTTGAGGTTTAAAATTTCAATTACGTTTCAAATTTATGTAGTTCCTTCTGGAATTGTTTTCAAGAAATGTATAACATCTGTTTCAATTACTTAGTAAAAGATTGAGTACAGGATTTGCTTCTTTCAAATTAGCGCTGTGCCATGATCCATCCAGTATTTAATCTCCATTATTTAGTTTGTACCAGATGGCAACATCATTATTCTCTATTCATCTAAGGTAATTCTGTTTTCAAGAACTGAAGAATTGCACATAAAGACGAGCTTCTAGTTTCACGGATAAAGTAAATTAAGATGAAGATAGATGGCTTTTTGAAGTTTTGAATTAAGTAGTAGAAGCACTAAAGGCTTTCGTTCCTCAAAAATTCTTTTCTTGTCGTGCTTTTCTGCATATGAATTAAGGTAAATTAGAAACAAGATAGAAAATCATAATTACAATGGAGGGATGAAAAGTTTCTGAACGTTGTTATAAAGAAGATTCTCTGGAATCAATAACAAAGTTCTGCTTGTCAGGATTTTTTCATTTCCTTTTCTTCTTTCTCTTATTTTTTTTTAATTAAAAAATGCAAAAAAAAAATAATAAATATCTCTTAATAAACAGATCATTGATAGGCTTGGAGGATGAAGGGGCTAAGTTACATTTAAAAAAGTGAACACTCTGTACAATGGTAAGCAATGGGATACAGGTAAGCAAATAAAACTTGGTGCATCAAACAGTAGATGTCAATAGCCCTATTTCATACGCACACTAATGACAAAACCAGAAAAAAAAAGCTGCAAGAACTACAACAATAAAGCTTTGAACTTTAATTACTCTTAATTTCTGTTTTGTCACTTCACCCCTTCATCTTCCAAGCTCTTCAATTTTTATTATAGTCGAGAGGTTGGGGATTGGAAATGTAGCTCGTTTTAGCAGTAATTCGTTGTAAGCGTTTTCGAGTTGACGAGGGTGGACTGTATCTCTTTTCTTTTTTCAGTGACGATAAAACTTGCGTGACGTTGAAAAATGGCTCAGGAGGAAATTTTTCGTTTTCTTTCTTGTTCCAGAATTTGCTGAAAAGCCTTGTACTTCTTGTCTTTTTTGAAAATCAAGAAGCACTTTAAGAAAAATATGCAATCATATGACTTTTGGGCAGAAAAAGCCAGCATAAAATTACAATAACTATGTCACTGAAAGTTTTCTCCAGCAGATATTCATTCCTTTATTTATTTTCAGTTTCTCATTTACTTTGCGCGAAAATACAGGTATAAGTTAAAATCACTTCTATAATATCTCTATTAATCTTTTTGTTGTTGTAAAATAAACATTTTATGTGTTTTTTAAAGCCTAAGTTTTACATTCAACTTAATAAGATTTTAAGTAAGTTTTTGAACTGAACTAACTTTTTAAAAAAGTTTGGTTTTAATTCTTTATTAATTGCATTCTTTTTAGTTTTTTCTCAGAACATTCTGTATTCTAGATCAATGAAATCGTTTCATTTTATTGTTTTGAAGATTGGAGTATTATTTATTGTTATTTAATGATAAATTTTATACATAAGCCATTAAGATCAGTTTATTTGTCAATAAAAATTTCATTCCAAATTTTCGTGCATTCTCGTAATTTTCTTCACTTATGTTCATTCTTTTTCCGCCGTGCATCATAATGATTTATTGTTTGAGCGATAAACTAAATCTTGATCCCTTTGTCCAAGCTTCTGGCCACCAGCGAATCCGCTGTTTTCGTACACAATTTTTTGCTTTTTCAAATTTTCAGAGTAGTAGTACAGTCATTCAGGGTGCCTTAGAGCCAAACCACATAACTTAGTGCCACTTCATATACATTTTTTAATTACAATATATTTTAAAATCATTAGGAGCTGAAATCTGATTTTATGACCTCGTCAGAAAAATGTGTCCCAGGGACTGCTAGCTTTTTTCGTGTTCTTCTCCCTAAGTCTGGTGAACTGAAAAATACGAGAATGAAGTGGCGCAAAATTATACGAACTGACTCAAAGATACCCTGAATAACTGTACTCAACTTGCAATTTGTCGACGATCCCACAGAGAATCCAGCACACATTTTCAGAGAAGAGAAAACGGGTGAAATATTAATCGGTGAAAATTCCCAGCACAAAAACTTCTGCAATAAAATGCTTTCTTTTTGCGTGTGGGAGACATTTTTCAAGAAAATCACTCAAATGCCCTTCCGAGACTAAAAAGGAGACATTTTCAATTGACCTTGAAAGTAACCAGGACGCCACAAATGCTAAGCGCTGTCGTAACGATAAATTTCTAGTTAACGTTTCTGAAACGGATACTGGTAATTTACAAATAATTGACCACTATCTATCAGCAGTAACTGCCAACAAAAATTAATCTTTCCATCATCTTCCACCCCAAGTTGGCACATGAAAAACCACAAAACAAAACGATGAGTTTCGTGCAATTTTTTTATGCCTCATCGCTCAGACAAAAAAGATTGCCACACATGAGCCCTTAAGGTTAAAGTTTAGTGTGGAATGATATCATCAAGGATGGAATAAATCTAAGGATGAAAATCCAACACGTGCACAAACGACGTTTAAAGTTCAAGGTAAAATGTAAGGGGAAAACTGAATTGCTGGAGACTTTGATTTGGCATTGTTTTTGAATTTTTAAATGCTATCAATTAAAAATTTGTTGTACATCCTCCAACACTTCATATCCAGGTAGCTATTTAAGCAAGATTTTTTTTTTTTTCTTCTTTGGGTAAATGAAAAGGGGAAAACAGCTGTCCGAACAAATTCCTTTTCAAAGGATTTGGTGGTTCAAAGGGATAAAGGGGGGGGACTCAATTGGCCTCTCCCCTACTTTGGGAAATCTACTTATTTACATGTAAGTGGGAGTGGTTATTGCTGTTTCTTAATCTTTTACATTGAGTACACACCCTTTGCCCCTTCCCCTGGAAAAATAGTTCGAAATGACTGCCTGTTTCCAGTGGATGTTGAAATTAGTCTCTCATCGCTCTGCAATAAATATCACTTCAAGAAGAAGAAAAAAAAAACTCTTCGGAACTTTTAGTGAAAGCGTTTTTTGATCAAAATAGAAGACAAACATGTAGTCATGTTTATGTACGAGTATGTGCTTCAAATTAGGGATGGACCGGATATCCATTAACTATCCGGTATCCGGCCTATCCAGCTGATATTTTAAGTATCCGGTACTTCCGGATATCCGATCCGGCTGACCGCCCCGGATACGGATATCCGGAAGATTTTTGCAGGATATCCGGCTAAGTATCCGGTATTGATGTGGGGAATATCCGGAATTGATGTGAGGGTTATCCGGTATGATGTGAGGACCTAATTAAATATTTTTTTTTTATAAAAATCTTAGTTAAAAATTTCATCGTTTGATAAAAGTTTTAGATGATGTAATTACTTTTCCTCTTTCCTTTTTACTAATTTTTGCTTCTAAAACAAAAATTGTGTTATTCCTCCGACTGTGTACTGGACATGGAAGCATTCTGCATATTTGATTTTTCACAATTGCCAGATAAAATATGATTGTCTTCAGCTTTTCAAAAATATTTTAGTTAAAATATTTAGAAAGAAAAGGCTACAAACCTTCAAGGATTAATGTGCGACAAAAGTTTGAAAAAAACTTACGATCATATCGTTAGTTCATAAAAATTAATCGCATTAGCTTTTAATATAAATTCTCAAATTATTTTATTTATTGAATTCTTTTATTTTTAGTTTTTGTGCTTCTAACAAAAATTGCGATCTATTAACACCCAATGATGTTGTAATTAGATATTTTTTACTTTGCCACTATTATTGCTTTATTATAATTGAAAATAACATACACTAAATAACCTATCTAACATTGACGAAAGTTTTCTTTTAGATAATGAAAACATCTGTCCCCATGAATCGTCGCAACTTAAAACCATGCTTTTTTTTTTTTTGAAAGAGTTTAAATGTGTGTAAAGAAATTTTGAATTTTGCACTTTGTTTCGTTCTTTCTTTTTGTAATACCTTCCTTTCAGAAAAGATATTTCTCTGCTATTAGAATCTTTTCACGTCTGTCACGCCGCTCCGTAACTCCTCGAGAACATGTTGAGCATGACCCTCAATAACATTCAATCGAGTTTCGATAACTCAAAGCTTTATAAAGTCAAATATACCTTCATTTCAAAGTTTTCATTTGGTCCCAAATTCTTGAAAAGACGGTAGGAACTACTTGTAACTCGAACTATCAATAACTCTAAGTTTTTAGCCGGTCCCTTGGGACTATGAGCTATTGAGACTTGACTGTATTTAAGATGTTAATTTGCATCATTAGAAAGTGTATTTTGTCTTTTAGAATTTAAGTAAAACTTTAAGTTAATTATTTAGATATAAGTTTATTAATTTATTTTTTAAAGTGAACATGTTTAGAATAATTTTAAATAATAATGATAATATATCGGTCATTTCAGCGAAAATGGTACAAATCAGTTCCGATACTTCAGAATTTTGGGAATTAATTTTAATGTTTACCACCAATTAATTATATTTTTTTTATTTGTTCTCCATCTAATTGTGTGTAACCAAGTATTACTTATTTAGGCCTAAGCCATTTATAAAGGACCCCCCCCCCAAAAAAAAAAAAAAAAAATTCTTTGGCAAAAGAAGGAAAAAATGATCTGCCCCAGCTTCAAATTGCTAGGACTTAAAATGCAATTTAAGATTAAGCTGAAATGCAACAACAAAATCATTTGCAATGCACAGCACAAAAAATGCTTCTGACACCCTTTCTGCTGATTTTTATGTATGTAAACAAAAAAATCTTGGAAAAACACCTATTTATCTTTGTTCCTAGATTTTTTTATGTTTCAAACTGTCCACTCTTGTTACAAGCCTTTCAGAAGTAAAATAAGCAATCGCATTCAATGTGATATTTTTTTTAATAAGTACAAGTAATGTATCTGCTTTGATTACTTTGATACATTGAATTATATAATCAGTAACTAAGATGATCCTAAAATTCTTTGCTGATGATAGTTAATTTGCACTGTGGGATGTCCACTCTGTTACAGTCGCATTAATAGTGCAAAAAATATTTTTTCTTGAAATTGCAGACAGAATTAGTTTTAGGATGCTTAGTTCATTTTATACTTGTTCTGTAATTAACTTTTCTTTACGATTAGAAATATATTTTTCAAACCTCATTTGTCTCCTCTGTTACACAAAGTGGTCGAACTATTCAAAACCCTTAATGAATGACTCATATATACAAGCCATTTACACTTTATTATGCACAAATAAACAGAGAATAATTTTTAAAACAATGATTAGTTGGCGAAAATTACTTCATTTGATAAACTTAACTCGACAATTTCAGACATGATTTGTACCATTTTGGCTGGAATAACCCATAAATATAACATTTGCATCTCGGAATGTATCTTTATTTTTTCAAAATGAAGTTGAATTTCGAGGTGATCGTTTAAGAATTAGTTTATTAATTTGTTTTTAAAAAAGTGAATATGTTTAGCATGACCCTTAATGTATTTAAAATGATAATTTGCCACTTTTAAGAATGTGTATCTTAATTTTTTGGAACTAAAGTAAAATTTCAAGTTGATTATTTAAGTAAAGTTTACTCATTTGTTTTTTAAAAAGTGAACAACTTTAGCATACCTCTTAAAAGTATATTTAAACTGCTGATTTGAATCTTCAGAAAACATGTTTCTTTGTTTTTTGGAGTTATAATAAAATTTTTAACTGATTATTTGAGTATAACTTTATTATTATTATTATTATTTAACACACTGGTCCTGTTTTAATATTTTCTTCTTTAACTTGTATGTTAGAAAAATTACATGCATATTATTCTTTAAAAAAAAGAATTTCAAAGCAAAATTTTGCTTTATATTATTGCAAAATTAGAAATAAGAAAATGTGTTACTTTGTAATGAAGTTTAAATTCATAAAATTCTAATAAAATATGTATCAATTTGAAAAAAAAAAAACGTTTATCTGAGCTTAGTTTTTTTTTTCCTTTTTTCTTTCTTTGTTTCTTTCTTTTTTTTTAATATTGGTGAAATATTTAATAACTGTATCAGTTACGTAGAAACCTATTGAAATGATATTGAAATAGAAAAGCTTTAAAATTTAAACTAAGAATAATTAAAAGTTTAAACTTTGAGTATATACAGAAATATTTAATTCAATTTTTTAAAGTTTCGTCTATTTTGATAAAAATACATAATTTAGAAAGAAATCACAATATGCTAGTGTTTCATTTCATATGTAGCGCTACTCCTGTACAAATAAAATAGAGGCTTTAAAAATTAATTTAAATGTATTTAACATGTTCTTAAAGAAATTATGCGAGAAACAACTTTGATTTATTGTTTTGAAGCTGCATTACATAAAAATAAGCGAACATGCAATGTAATTGTAATGCCGGATATCCGGTATCCGGAGTGTAATGAGCCACCGGATATCCGATATCCGGTATCCGGAAAAATCACTATCCGGTCCATCCCTACTTCAAATGTAAGCCAATTTTTACATGCGACTGTGAGTAGTATTCTTCAAATTTGAAGTAAGTAAAATGTTCTTACGTAACACCATAGCGCTCCAAATAATTTCCTACAATGACCCTCATATTTTGTGGTTTCCGTTTTACGCATTAATACGCAAAAATTATACCAAACGATTATCGTGTACAATTACCTATTCTCATTAGAAAGCCACAAGTAGTCAATTCAGAAAAGGTAAGGTGTAGTTTTAGTCGGATTATTTTTCGCTTTTTTGCTTCTTCCTTTTCAAAAACTAGCTGCTTAGCCATGGTAAAATAACTAAGGTATCAACCGCAAACGTCATATCGAGCGATAACTACTTTCAACATTTGGGGTAAAACTGCACTTCACTAGCTAATAAATCATGCTCATATTCCCACAGGTTAGCAAGACGAATTAATTTTTAAATGAACGAATTCGTTTTAAACAAACGAAATATTTTTAAGGGTCGTGGTAGCCCGATTGGTAGGGCGTCGGACTCTTGTTCAGAGGAACCCGGGTTCGATCCCAGACGATCAAAGATCCACCGTCTTGATTGATGGTGGCTGGGGGACCATTAAAATGTCGTGGTCACAAAGTCCTCCTCGTGAAACGATACCTCTGGGGGTGCTGGGCCGAGGGGTTTGCTCGTCCCTTGGTCTGATTAAAAAAAAAAGAGCAGAGAGCTCTTCAGGGTCCTATCCCGGTTAAACCACGAGTCCTGGTAGGTACGGGGGACCCTGGATTGTGTGAAGTAAAGAGAGATTTTCTTTAAAATCAACTCGCGTTCTTCCCTCACATACTGTTTGATACTTTTTTTGGTGACCTAGGAAGCATTTGCGCATGCCTCAGATCTCTACTGATTTTGTCAAAATAGTGTATTTGACTGTGTGTATTCGATATTTATCTTTTTATGTCCTTGAGTTGCTGCTATTTTTGTACATTATTAGCAGTGTACTCGTGTTTTTTCTAACATTTCATTTGTAATGGGGACTGAAAATATGTTTTTAAAAAAGACCGGAAAGAGTTTTGGTGAACTAAGATTTTACTTAGGCAGGGATTCAAGTGAAACAGGCTATCGCAAACTGCAATCGCTACTGGAAATGAATTACATTAGAACGTTTCTTGATACTGGAAATGAATTACATTAGAACGTTCATCGTGACGTTTGCCTATGAAAAACGAGCTAGATAAAACGTCACAGCCTACTTGGCGAATAAGAGGAGATGGCCGACTGCTTGTGAGCTCTTATTGGCTCCGCTCGTAGTGACGTCAGTGCCAAGTTAAGCTGATGATAATGTAATTCACTTCCAGTATAGCGATTGCATTCGAAGCGATCGCAGTGCTGTTTCACTTGAATCCCTGCCTTAGTCAACTCATCAAAAGATCAGAAAAAGGTACACTTAAAAGCCTTTTAAAATATTGAATTAAATCATTTGATATAAGAAAAATTAAACATTTTCAAAAACCCCGACTGAGCCTTAAACTATAAAATCAATTGCGAGTATTTTATTTGTTAAAAAAAATAGAAACTGGCAACTGATAAATATTTTAATAAATTATAAGAGTTTGCTTTCCTTGTCTTCCAACAATGAAAACGGTTCCGATTGTGTGAATAAAGGCTAAGCTGCATTTGCTAAAAACCGCTATAACTCGCGTTCTATAGAACATGGAAGATCCAATTATATCGTATCAGACGCAGAAAATTTTTCTCTTTCATTTGGTGCTTTTTTTTTTTTTTTTTTTTTTAAGTTTTGAAGTATGTTTTCAATGCTAAAGTCCCGAAAAACCTTTTAAAGGTTTTTAATTAATATCTTCGTTAATTAATACCACTCGAAGACGCAACCTAGCTAAGAATACTCTCGATCAACTCCCCTATCGAACAATTTTTTTTTTTTTTTTTTCAAAATCGATCCATCCGTTAGGCTGCAGAGTGCCACAGACAGATGATACACAGTGTGACAGATACACATACACGTCAAACACATAACCCTCCTTCCTTTGTGTGTCGGGGGTTAAAAAGGCCGTATTATGATTTCTTTTTAATGTTCTAATTGACAACAATTTCTGTTGCTCGCTTTCTGCCGCTTTTATTTCCCTTGAAAGTTGTTTTTCTTACGTTTTAGTGAAAGGAAAAGATAGCTTGCATTTCAATTCGTTGAAATCGGTTGACAGTTGATTCGGAGATAAGAGCAATTGTTTCATGGGAAGTCTCTATATTCAAAGGACAGAGCTCCTTTTCAATTTATTAAACATTGACAGTAGAGCTTGAGATTAAAATTATTTGACGGTGGCCAGTGGCCAGTAAACCCAAAAGAGTTAGTGGCCAGTTTTGTATTGCTGTGGCCATTTTGAATCATGTTCCAAAACTAATCCCACTCTACATTCTGCATATAGCAATAATACATTATGTACTTGTATAAAAATTAACTTAATTACTATTTAGTTAATATATATACACGTTCAGAATGTATTATATTACATAATGTACATAATGTATTATTTATCAAAGAAAAGGGGCTAGAAAAAAACTACAAACCTTTTCAGAGAAATAAAATTACACATTTTAAAATCCCAACAATAAGACGAATAAAATAAAAACTAAACGCACATGCGTACTTGAAGATTCAGAAGCAATTTATTTATATTGCTGATTGATCATAAATTTAGTCTTCTTTGACTAATTTTCCAACAAAATTTCCCTGAATTTTCTAGATTGAAATAATGTATTTTGATCTCCTTTGGGACATTTCTAGATCCGCCCTTCTACTTTCTTTCTTTCTTCTTTTTTTTTCTTCTAAAGTGTGTATAAATTTGCTGATGATGTATCACTAGTTAGTTCACGAAAACTCTTGGAACAATAAAGTTTTAGGAATTAACAAATAGTTTTATGAAAAATTGTAAAAACGAATATTATCGTGTTGAAAATTGGAAAACATCTAGGACTGCAGGGAATCTATTTTACAATGAAAAAGAAGTGCGCTTATGAATATTATGGTAGACGGTAAAAACTTCCTACCTAAAGTTTGACTTCTGTCTAATATCCTTTTCTAAAAAGCTCCCATCTATCTGAAATTGAAAAAAGGATTCCTTGTAACTAAAAAAGCTAAATACCTGTCTGCTATTTTTTGCTAGTTATTTTTTTTTTATCTTTTTTTAACGCTGTTTGTATTTTTCTCATGAAGAGCAAGTTTTTTTAAGAATCAGGCAGGCTTGAATATTAGACTTTTTTTTATTTTGCTCAAACTTTCAGAATATGTTCTTTATATAAAGCTACTGGACCCGTGCGTTGTATTTTGCATGAAAATTTCTTTTTTCAGAAAGTTTTGGGGGAAGTTGAAATTGTTTGCTTCATTAAAAAAAAAAAAAAGAAAAAAAAAACACCTCAATTTGCAATAGCTATTACTTATTGCGACAAGAGTGGGCAATGGCACAATAATTGTTTCTTCTACAATTACTATTTGAGCATAAATACTTGTGGTTGCCTCTTCGCACAAATTTTATCTTTTTATTTTTATTTTTATTTATTTATTTTTTATTTTTTTATTTTTATTTTTTTTTTTTTTTTTCATTCCTCTTCTGCTCTCTTTCTCTTTTTTTTTTCATTCACCTCTCGATCTTTCATTCTCAAAATGTTATTTTTATTATTATTATTATTTGCTACAAACGATAAAACTTTTCGAAACATTTTTGACCAAACTGATGCTTTATTTCTTCGAAATTCAGTTTTTTTTTTTTTTTTTTAATTCCGTAAAAATTAACTAATTACAACAATTTTTTGGATGAAAAAATTCAAACACCCTAAAAATCATTGCAGTAAAATTTCTGTTTAACTATTTGATCATTAACTGCTGCTAACTGTTGCTAAATTATTACCATTTATAGTTTTATACCAATCAATTTAATATTTAAAAAAATGTAAAAATCGATTAGAACACATCCGAGATAAACACTACATGCGCCATCTATAGATTTATATTGTAACTAAAACTTAATTCTTTGCTACAAATACAACATCAACGAAAAATAATGTATTTCAGAAATAAGTATAAATACAACGGAGCTTCAACGGTAGGTCTCTGTGACCTTCCAAAAATTTCCTTTTTCGGCAAATTAGGGGACTTAACTGCAGTTTTTAAATGCACGAATGTCCCTATACATTTGATGTATTTCGGTGTGCATACTTGTATTTCATCATTCAGCAAATTTTGAAGGACAGTTCGGCAATTTTAGAAATTCTGCTTTCCCAAACATTTAAGGTGGCGACGCCCCTGGAAAAATAAAGGCTCTGCGAGAAATCTTGAACATAAGGTTTAGTTGTGTCACAAACATCATTTCTAAGTTTGAAAAAAAAATAGTTTGCTTAAAAAACAAGGTGTCAAAATGTTACAACTGTATTATTCACAAAAAAATCAGCTTAAAAAACCCATCATCTAACATTTTTCCAAGGGGGGGGGACGGCAATGGGTTTACACTCAATGTAAATTGTAGCAAAAAAAAAAAAAAAACAACGGCCACGTTCACTTGCATGCAAATTGCAGTGGGACCCCGACTTTACGTTTTTAGTCGGACCAATGACAAAAAGTTTACCAAGCGGGAAAAACGTAAAATCGGAGGCAGGGCTGATGATCGAAATATGCTGCTCGAAAATTGAAACTAATCGAATGAATTAGTGGAAAAAATGTGTGATGATTACTTGCCTTTTGTTTTTGAATACAATTTTATTAGAACACGTTCTTCGTTCTTTTCCAACATATTTGAATCGCTTGATCAGCTGTGGGGACACTTTTTTTTCGTCTTGATCATTTCATCACTATCATTGGAAGCGGGTATGATATCTGATATTGATAGAATTCATGATATACCAGGGGTATGTCCAAACTATGGTCCGATTGCCAAAGTGGTCAGCGAGCATCTAAAATTTTTTGCCATTTAATAAATAAGGTGTGCTTAGCTAAACGATGAGAATTTTTGTGTGCTTACATTTTACGAGTTTCTAATTTCACAATTACATAAAGAAGAATAAATGCAATGTCAATTTTTAAAGTGCTCAATTACATAGGGTAATCCAGTTTCTGTGCCCAGCTTAAAAAAATTTTTTTTTTGCTGTTTTTTGATTTGTTTCCTTAGAAATTGAGCATAGGGAAACCATCCGTATATAGTGATTTTTTTATTAAAAGAGACCCTTAATATTAATATACCCTTTATTTTATTTTATTAAGTGAAACCCTTAATAAAATGAGAAAAAAAAAGGTAAATAGGTTTTAGAATTGATGGAGAAGAATTATGGGGAGTATTTCTAAGTAAGAAATTTAACAATTACGTACAAAATGTCTCTAACAGTTTTGCACCGAGTTTTTATGGTGATAAAGTACGAAATTTTTAATGTTATGGAATTGGCAATTACTGAAATAAACCAAATTTTAAGTAGCTGTATTATTTTGTTTTTCAACCCGGTGATTAGTGAATGTTAGATCACATGCAAAAGGAAAATGTCAACATCCGTCGGATGAAAAATAAAGATTTGATATGAAGCCTGTTTTTTAATTCTATTAACAAAGCGAAAGTAAAATTGTATTCATTACAGATTTAAATTGTTTGTAATACAAATAATCTACCTGTGATTCTGAACAACAAT
Organism: Uloborus plumipes; assembly: GCA_038373865.1. Classification (NCBI taxonomy): domain Eukaryota; kingdom Metazoa; phylum Arthropoda; class Arachnida; order Araneae; family Uloboridae; genus Uloborus; species Uloborus plumipes. Next base: position 81,726 of record JAXGGA010002341.1, on the reverse strand, counting down.
GCATGATGATCTATGGGCCAACTCATGGTTGCGGTCGTTACATTCACACAACTTCAGATGCTCATATTTTATTCACAAATGCAGGGCCTGATTACTGAATAGGCCAACTAGGCCTTTGCCTGGGGCCCTCACACAATTTAGGGGCACCCAAATGGGTAAACTTGCTGTAATCAATGTCTAAATTTGTTTTATCCTATGCTTAAATCGTTAAGCCTCAGTACAGGGGGCCCCAAAAAAGTATTTGGCCTAGGGCCCCGTGATATCTTAATCGGGCCCTGCACAAATGCAGTTTAAGTTCTAATGAAAACAGGGAATGATAAAGCTTCCCCCCAACATGATTATCACCAAGCGTTAGTTTGAAATTATTAGTGGAAGTTGTAGAAAAATCTCGAAAATGTGTGGTTACGCTCGTTAGGTTACGGTCGTCGTGTGGATACGGTCGAGCTTTTCCACGCTATAAGAGACGAATACCCCCAAAGTAACTTTTAGATGCATCAGTGGACTTATGTACCAAATTTGGCAAAGATCCGACGTGAACTGTGAATTTAGACCTAAAACATGTAACACCCGTAACCAACATACACAAAAACGAAAAGGTTTTTTGAAAAAAATATTAGTGCATGTTTTTAGAATAAATGAGTACACTAACAAACCTAAATGGCAAACTTCTACCTGAAATAGTTATTATTACAGAATAACAAATACTTGTTTTCGGTTACGGTCGTTACAAAGATTCTAGATAATTTTGCCTGCCTGTAATTAAAAACTAATATAACCTACAAAGAAATTGATTGCTGGAAAAGGTCAAAGGGAGTGCTTACTAAAGCACTATAATTCGTTATCTTCCAAATTGAACCCGGTGTGGCCAGGGTCTAGGCTGGAAACTTGATAATTTTTAACTGAAAAAATGGGTTAGAAAAACCGTAACTTTAGGACGTTGAAACCATGTTTACCGTAAAAACTAGGATATTTTACACTTTGAATTAGGAAACTATCCTTTCTTGTGAATAAAATGACATATAACATGTTATTATTAAGTGAGTTTCATATTTTGAGGTCTATGTCCTATTTCTCATGGATTTGCCCCTATCTCTATAAAATTGTCAGTTAATTTTTAATGCAACAATTAACTTTTGCTCGCGCCCCAAGTTTTTCTTTAATCATACAAGTATTTTGACAGCTCTTTAAAACCCCATTTACAAATTTTCGGGGCAATCTGTAAGAAGTTCTAAATCTCTATATGAAGCTTTAAATCTACGTGTGGCTTAGCGAAAATATTTTTAAATTTTTTGTTCGTTTCAGAAACATGTCAAATTTAAAATCTCTTGAATAAGTGTTTCTTGATTTGATCCGTTTTTAAAACTCTTTTGCTTTATTCACTTAAGCACACGAACTGAAAACATGCACTTCAAGTACACAAACATATTTTTCAAGTGGTAACAATTCCTCCCAGATAATTGGATTTCTAACTCATATGTTATTATTCTTTTTATTTTTGGAACGAAATTTTTCTTGATGAAGAAATTTGAAAGCACGAAGCATAAAAGAAGAAAAGCAGAGACGATAAAAATAGTGCTAATAAAAACAATATTTTCGTCTTTTCTTACTCGCCATTAAATCATTCTAAAAAAGTTTGAAAGGGAAAAAAAATCTTGCTACATTTTTTTTAAATGTTAGCCAATATTTTCCGCATCCTTGAATACGGAATTCAATTACGAAGTCAAATAACGAAGCCAGTTTTGTTACTTTTAGTTTTCTGTCTTTAATGCCGATGAAATATGGAGCTATTGAAGGAAATAGTTTTTCTTATTTGCTTCTATTAATGTCTTTGCCGGTAAATCTTTTTTGAATTCAGCTTTGGAGTACGAGCATAAAACATCTTTTACGGAAATTTATACACTGTTATGTCATTAACTTTTGTTTGCTTGACAAAAGTAATGTTTTCACTTGAGTTATATATTATTTGAGTACTTTTCGAGAAATAACTTACTTTTTAGTGTAGTTTTTAAAATCACCAAAGTGGTTTCAAGTAGGGATGCACCGACAAGTAAATTGACAAATTACCGATTAATCGGATGATTAATAATACGGATGATTGTCTTAATACTACCAATTTTACCATCGCTATTTTTTCTTTCTTACACAGTTCTGAGTTTAAAAATAGTAAGTGGTTTTTTTCTGAGCGAAGATTTTTTTTTTTCCATTTTCCTAATTTTCACAAAATAATTTCAATAGGGGTAAGTGGTGTACCTCGGACCTAGGCTGATTACAGCTCTGCTTATTAAAATATTTGAATAGCAACATGTGTAGTTGAAATATGTGCCTATAGAGGTCTCACTGCATACCTTTCTGTTTTGTTGAAAGCTCATCTAATTGAAATATTATTATGAAAAGAAATCCACCATTCAAAAGTAAGTTTTTCCGGTTACTTTTGGGTATTTTTATTCTAAAACATATATTGTTTATTATGAAATGAGGGTCATGCATTATACAGTCATGTTCTAGCTATAACACCATGTGCTTGAAACAAAGTTAATCCTAACTGTAACACAATGGTCAGCTACTTTGTTTTTTATAACCAAGTGGTGTACCTCGAACCCAATACAAGTGGGTGTACCTTGGACTGGTCCAAGGTACACAGTTCTGCAGTGCATAACAATTACAACTCCTAAAACTTCATGTTCTTTAGATTTTTGAAATGAATTTTTAAATTCAAGTGAAATGTTTCCTTCCAAAACAAAAAATTTTAACTTAAATTATAAACTTAACATGCAGGTTTGCAACTGCATAATCATGATTTATGGTAAAGCTAATGATGAATTCTTAACTACATTTATATGTGCAATACAACGCTAACTCGGTTATTCAATCCAAGGACTGCAGTCCTTGGACGGTTTATATAATGGAGAATGAAAATATTTTTTGAAGATTTTGATTTCCTCCCATCAAATGTCAATGATTGCTCAGTGAAAAAGCAAGAAGAAAATAACACACAAAATGATTTTACTGGTGTGTCAACATTTGAAACTAGTACTTCTTTGCCAAGCATTGTTACTCCCCTGAATAAATAAGGCCACATCCAAATGCACTACCGAAAAAATGACCCCATAGGAGGAAGACCTAAAAGAAAGTCTTGTATTTTGACCGATACATCCCGGAAAGAGCGTCTTGAAATAGAAAAGGCTAAAAGGGGGCAATGAAACAAGTAAAGCAAACTAAGACATTAAAAACCCCTACCAAGCCAGCTAAGAGATAACTTTATTATTCTTCAGAGGCTGAACTTGAGAATATTGAAGATTTTTATGAGGAATCCAATAATTCAGAGGAAGATTTTGATGAGCTAGAAGAAGCAGATAACATTAATATTTAGATTTGGCGATTTTGTTTTGGTGAAATTTGCTGGCAAAAAATCTATCAAATATTTTCTTGCAGAGATTATTTCTATTGCCAATGATGAATATGCAGTTAAATTTGTAAGAAAAAAGATCCAAACTGCGAGAAGTTTACAAGAGAAGATCCTACCATTTATGAAGTTGAAAAAAAGGATATATTCAAGCTACCACACCCAATACTATCTAGTGGATCAGAAAGGTAGCTCGAGAAGTTAACATTTGGAATAGACTTATCCAATTACAATCTTGGTTGGAAATAAGTGCTGCTTAAAAAAAACTCTCTAGTATGGTTTTCAGGAGATAGAACATTTTGGTACTTTTTAAAAAGGGAAACGTGACAAGATAATAAGATCTAAATTTTTATTTATCTTTGAAACAAATTAAAAATGTATTTCTAAATTTATGTGTGGTTTACTGATTGATAAATAGTGATGTTCTTACTGAAAATCATGTTTTCTTTACCTGTTAACCATTGGTCCAAGGTACACCATCCCAAAACCCAAGGTACACCACCGGTGGTGTACCTCGGTTCTATGTGCATTATTATGTTTATTACAAAAAATGTAATTGAAATAAGTTTTAAAAATTTTTAAGATAATTATATGTAGTGTAAAAAATCATAAAGTTTCAACTTATGGTATTTGTTTTTAAATTTGGCAAATAGTTATGAAATTAAAAATTGAAAAGCAAAAATAGGTCCGAGGTATCCCACCTTCCCCTATTTTATTAAATTTCTCAGAACCAATTTTCATATTATTGTCGATAACATTAACACATTGTTAATTTTGTTAATTGAACATAAAAATTCAAAACAGGGGAAAAAGTCTGCGGTGAGCACTCCAATTTAGGAGTACTTTTAATTTAAAATATTTTATAATTTGTCGCACTTTAATTCAAGACTTTTATTCTTTGTGAAAATAAGAGATTATCTAAAAGTACTGTGCCAAGGAGAAAACTACCGCCATATGAAAAATTTTGCAACATTGTCTATGTGTATATATTTTTTCAAAGTAGGAGAATTAATTTGTTAAAACTTTTACATTAACTGTATGGATTATTATTACTGTTAGTAAAATTATTTATCATAGTTTCTTCGTGAAGGTATACTTTAAAGAATAATGTTTAAAAAATATTTTTTCAACCGATTAATCGGCCCAATTTTGCTGATTAATAATAATCGGCAAAGTGGCCGGTTAATGCCCATTAATTGGTGCATTCCTAGTTTCAAGGATTCTTCATTTACTTTTTTCCCCTCTTTGCGCTTGAATGAGTGATAATAATTGAACAGTTTATTTCAAAAACCACTGTCTCTAAAATATCTAAAACGCATAGTTACTCTTTTTTTTTAATTTTTCGATTAGGATTACAGTAATTTAAACTGAAACGTATTCATAGTTTCTTCAGTGAAAAGTACTGTAATCGCGATTGAATAATTTATAACGATTAGTGATGTACCGAGCAGTCGGTAAATACTCGGTACTCGGCCAAATATTGATCATGTATTCTACCAATGCCGAGTAGTTGGACAAATTGGTTTTTTTTTCCCCAAGATGAAATTTTTGAGAAATTTACAACTGCTTTATTTATAAAATGCAACTGCATTCTGTGTCTGTATAAGTCAAAAAAAAAATCTCCACTTATAAAATCAATACAGGGTAGAGGCTAGCTATGGCCTATGTCCTTTATACGTTGCAAATACATGAATGTACTTTTATGTGTAACCATCTTTTCCATATCACATATTAGTGTGTTAAATTCATCTGAATATTCATAAACAAAAACCAAAGAAGTTTAAATCGTATTCAATTTATTTGAATCATTTGAAAACTTAGATTGCGAATTTTTCAAACGATCGTATTTCATATTCAAGATTTTAGTATAGTGATAACAATACATAGAGATGTAAAATTAGATCATTTTTATTATTGTAAGAATAGGGTTGTGGCTATTTCGGGTAAAGCAATGCTTAAATAATAATAATAAACGCTATGAAAATTCTTTAATAATTAAATTCATTGTAATTTTAACTGTGGTACAGTCATAGAAAAAAAAGAAACACTCGCTCGTATTCGAAGACTATTAATACTAGAGACACGTGTAACATGCTATTTCTTCAGAAATAATGTACTCTACAAATTTCTATCAGTAAATTGTTGTTAAGGGGTCGCCTTCATATAAAACTCGGCATCAACTTTAAAATTTTCTATGAAAACCCCCCTTTTTTCTCGCATATTTGTGATCAGCAACATCATTTAACTTTATATACCAAATCGCTTTAAATTTGCTTCAGAGGTTTCTTCACAATTGAACTGAGAAAAAACCGTCCCGTAATGTTAAAAATATTTTTGATACTTGTGCATATAAAACTTAATCCACGTTAGGTATGGCAGAGATTGTTGTTTTATATCAAAGTATGAACCAACCCAACAATAAAAACGTCATTGACTTCCTCTCAGATAAAATTTTTAATTTGTTATGAATTATGAAATTAATATTTGAAAAAATGATGATCTGGAACCAAATAATATTTTGACGGAGAAACAATCTAGAAGTGGCTTCAAATAGAATCCAAAATGGGAGTTCAAAATATCCTGTAGTTTTTAAGATATGCTAAAAGAATCATTTTCCGGGACCATATACAACTGTGCAAACTGAAACAACAGCAGGGAATTTCCACGTAACGAAAGAAGAGCATGCTTATCTATCAGTTTCAGAATAGGCTCAGCCTTTTTATACAGTATTTAGTTTTCGACAGTAATTATACGTTGAAAGCGAAACTGTTAATAAAACTGCTAAGTATATTTTAAAACTGGTAGACAATCCAATTTTTGACCATTAGTGAGAAGTCTGCTATGATGCAACATGCAGCAATTCAGAAATTTTTTTACGTGGATACTTGATTTTCACAAAAAATGTGATATCCCGAAAGGTTATTCGGACTAATCTGTGACGATTAGATATATATTTTTTTTAATTCTGAGCCACGGTTTTAACATTATTGCCAATCCTAATACAGTAGTTTATATAAATACAAGCACTTTTAAAACGTAACCTATCTCCAGAAGGTGTGTGATGCCTGAGTTAGTGCGTAGCTAAAAGTAAGAATCTATCTTTGTTTAATTAAAGAGTGAATGTTGCATATTTTCCTTGCACTCTAACAGTAGAGTTTTCTCTCCTAAGTTTAAAAAAATATTATAACTTTAACAAAACCCGAGAATTTTTAATTAATTGCAAAAAGCAAACGTATTGCAAGCTTTAGTTAATTTCTTCGAAAAATATGATTTGTCTACTCTTTGTAAACTTTAACCTTGAAAGTAGTATTTTAAATGTAGTGGTGGTCCCTAAATCTTTGGCCGGTCATAACTTTTGTTCTACTGGTCCTAAAGTAATGCCGCTTGGTACCCAGCTTATTTTTGGCCGTCCGCGTCGAATGATGTAGCCAAGTGTAGGGGTTCCCATTTGACAATTCAGACTTTGTGTTCATTTCACTTTGTATATGGCCCCTTATCAAAATTTTACTCACGCAGTTTTGAAGAAGACTTTAATCCATGTCAGAAGACACCTTTCTTTTGTTCTTTGCAAGTATAGCAGCCGAATAATTCAGAGTGTTTCGTTTTTTTTCTATGACTGTACATTAAATTTCACACCGAGTACTCCGTAACTCGGTGTGAAATTTACTCGCCCGAATAGTGATGGGTCGAGTACTCCGTACGAGGTACTCGGCCACAGTGCTACTCGGTACGTCTCTTATAGTAATGATACACTGCAAAAAAAGAGCTGTTGTTTTTACAGTATAATACTGGTAGATGAGGTTCCAATTTAAGACTGTAAAATGCACAGTAATAAACTGTAAAACTAGCAATTTTAGTTTCTTACTGCAAAGTTAGCAATTTTAGTTTATTGCCGTAACATTTATCTATATTATACTGTAAATCCAGCAATATAATACTGGTAGCAGAGGTTCCAATTTGAAACTGTAAAATGTACGGTATTAAACTATAAAATTAGCTGTTTTATAGTTAATTACTGTAAAATTAGCAATTTTTACATTTTATTACTATAAAATTAGCTATATTATATTGTAAAAACAACTTTCATTTTTTACAGCGTATAAATGTTTTCTTAAAATTAGATATGAGCCAATATTTAGAAAAGTGCCAATTTGAAGTTGGAGTTTTCTGAAAAAACATTTTTTGCAGAAAAAAACTAATATTGGATTTTAAGTCTAAATTGGGTCTAAATGCAAGAAAATAAAAGGGGGGAGGTCAAGAAAGTTATTTACCCCTCCTTAGATTACTCACTTTTAAGCCGTTACAGATCTGATGAATGTTACAGATCTGATGTTAATATGAGCTACATATTTGAGTTTATGCTTTCAGTCTTCGTTAACATCTCTAAATATGATATCATTTCCTTGCATTTTTAACATAGAATTAAGATAATTATATTAAAATATATATATTAGGCTAAAAAACCAAATTTCATTATAAAAAAGCATTTCTTGGAAATAAAAATGAGCGATAAGGTTTTTAGATAAAATAAATTATGAGATTACCAAATCCAAGCTAATAAAACATTTGTTTTGTTTTGAAACAACACACAACTTCAACTTTTTCAACACACAACTCTGCTGCTTGCTTTTCTTTAATTAGTTGCAGGAAATTTAATTTCTTGATCAGAAATTCAAATTTAGCATGCTAGTTATTATCTAGTTATTTAGCAAAGTTATGAGAAATTGAAGCACCAAAAAAAAAATAATAAATTAATAAATAAATAATAATAAATAAATAAAATAATAATAATTAATTAACTTAATTTCTGCAGCGTCAATTTTTCTTATTTTACTTACTTCTATTGTTAGGTATATTAACAAACCACAAATGAAGCAATTGTACTAAAGCTCATTGCTTTTCATTTTTTAAGAACAAAAATATTCAACATATATGGCTAAAACCTATGATTTTTGCTTTTTATAATTCTGAAACGTGTGAGTTAGTTCTGTAACATATTCGCTGTTTTTCAATGTTACCGCTCTGACTGTTACCGATCTGACAAACTGACAAAGTTTTTTTTTTATTTCCGAGTCGATCGCACTAAACCAAAATCAAACACGTGGTTTTTTCACTTGTAATAAAGGACTATACTTATATATAAAATAATTTTTAAAATAATAAAAACTGCGCATTTTAGAGCGTGTTACCGATCTGATGACTCAAATGACACACATTTTATAAAATCGCTTTAAAAAATCTTACATACAATTTCAGATGCAGAAATGCAAATTTTTAATTACGATTCGATAAAACATCCCACCAGGTACTCAGTATCACGTGGTTTCGGTGCAGGAAATGATTTTGGGAACCTAAACATAGATCGGAAATTATTGTTATAACTCTGACGGCGGAACTTGGGACACGCTTATTTCGCATCGGCTAGAAAATCAGAAATCGATTAAAACAAAAATGAAGTAAAATATTAACAAAGGGGTAAAAATAGAATCGTTTTTTGTGCAAGTGCGTTTGATTTTTGGGAAGTTAGAAAGTGCGCATGACCAGTTTGCATGCTAAGCTTTGCTACTGGGGACACGTTACCGATCTGATTTTTGATGTATAAAAACAATATTTTCTGAAGAAAAAAATTTTTTTTCTGATATTATTAGATGAAATGAAAGCAGAACCTTATATTCTTTCTGGGGAAAATTATTGTTTTAACTAGTTATTGAAATACTAGTGAAAATTCACTTGGGACTCAAATTGGCACTTTTCTAAATATTAGCTCAAATGTGTTGTCTTTTGACTGCTTTTGGACAAAATGATTCAATTAATTTGGTGTAAGACGCTATTAACTATAGCGTTGGTTGAAAAATAAATATATAAAGTAAAATTTGCATCAATAAGTAAGGCACATAGTTTTATTAAGTAAAGAATATATAAAGACAAAAATAAATAGGAGAAAAAATAGAGAAGTTCACCCATCAATCTGTTAGTTTTCAACATTTTTAGTGGTCACAATTTGCAAAAAATTTGATTTTTTTTTTTTTTTAATTTTAAAATTTTGCAAAAAAAAAAAAAAATTTCTTGGTAGGAATTCAAATTACATATCGAATTAAAATTAATTTCATTCTCTTTAAAGGAGCTATTCTATATAAAAGTTGTGCTACAGCATTTTAAAGCATTGCCCTTAAGCAAAAAAGAGAAAAAAAAAGGGGGGGGGGTGTTCTAACGAATTTCAGAAATGAAGTGCTGATCATTCATGAATGAGAGATTCTTTTAAATTGATATTTTTAATTAATCTATCAAAGAATGAGATTTACGAAACAATAGTAAAAATTCGAAAACGTCGAGTAAAGGTTGTTCTTTCTCTCGCTCTTTCTCTCTCTTTGTATTTGACATGGAATTAACACCGAGTAGCAACTTCTGTTTGATATTTCCTAAAAGATCACGCCCAGAAAATACTGTATTTGTACCCTAGTTAAGAGTGTTCATTCACTTGTTCGCGCCCTCTCCCTTTTTCCCCCAATTCAACTCCTCAAAATACCTGAGACAGAACCATCAAACTGCTCGCAATTAAAAAAGAAATAAATATATACATCATGTGCCTAATGCTTGCTTTTAACTATTATGAATTTCTAAAAGTAAATTTCAGCTGAAATGTTCTTTCACTGGTTAGTCAACCCTACCTAAAGAGTAGAAAAATTCGATTGAACAGACTAACATGCTTCAGTTTCAAAAATGTTGCTACTTTTTAAAACAAATCAATTGGGAAAAAATCCTTTAAGGCTTGCAAATGAGTAATAATCCTTTGGGACAACGGTTCGAACCTGAAACCTCCACACCGGCAGTCAGACCGTCAGACTTCTCTGACCAATGGGCAAGATGTATTTCAAATAATAGCTTGTATGGCTTTTTTTTTTTTTTTTTGAATAGCCTTGTTTGGCTTTCAAAAAAAAAAAAAAAAAAATTCACCACATTTGGTAATAATAAAAATTGGCCTTTGCTCGAGGAATATTTCCGACCCTTGTTCTAGATATTTTTATACTTGTTTAGTTTAACTCTCAATAAAAACTCTGTAAAAGTTGTTTTCTTGTCAGCATAAAATTATTGCAGGAAAACGCTCTGTCACTCACACTTAAATGCCTATTGATATAATTGAGACAACGCTTCTCACCCGTATTCAGTCTGAATTGTTGTCATCGTTAGATATTTCTCTTATGCATCAAATAATCTCGGTTATACACTAAAATGGGAAATTCTCTTGAAAGGTGAAATTTCTTGCTATCCGCTCATAGCAACGTTTGAAAAGTCTGTTAAATTTCTTCGATTATTATAATTTATTTGTCACGTTTAAAATTCCAATGCATCCAGTTATCACACAAAAACTTCTAATGTAGCCATAGTAACACAAACGATAAATATTTTTCAATGAATAGAACTTCGAAGCTATTAAATATATAGTATTCAACATGTTACATATTGCCATAGATATCCTGAATTATTAATGATTTTTCCTTTCTTTAAAAATCAATTTTAGTCAAATTTTCAATAGTTCCGTACCAAGAGGTGTATTTTTTAATTCAACAAATTAAAAAGGATTTTCGCCTGCATTTTTATTTATTACACAAATAATAAACTCTTTTTCATCTAGAGGTGTATACTTTTCGTTCGCTCTTCCTTCGTTGTAACATTTTGTGCAATTTAATCATTTGTACTATAAAGCTTGTGATGCTTCTTAATAAAAAGGGGAGTGTTTCAAAGTTTGCTTACCAAATATTTCTAATTTAACTTTCTGCAAATACATTTAGAAAAATAATTTGTTTTTCAACGCATTTCTCTTTGGGCTCAAAGTTACCCCGAATGTCAGGTTAACTTTGGGCAAGGTAAAAAGTTCATTTTAAGCTGTATTCATAATTATTATTTCGTAAAGTTAACCTGAATGACTGTAATTGTCTAAAAGCATACAGAAAAAAAACACTTTGAATTAGTCATTTAAAAAATCTGATGATGAACATAATAATATTCGATGCGTAATAAAAGAAAGTAAAAAATACATATAATGCATGCACATTTGTAAACATTACTTTCTTCTCCTGATTCTTACTTCAGTCTTCTTTCTTTCTTTATTTTTAGTTGGTTCTATAAAAATCCTAAATACTTCTGTTATTCAATCAAATTTGTCAATATATTAGAATATTTTATAACCTCTCCTCACATAAACATTCCTTTTTTATTCCTGGTCTAAATATAATTGGTAAACACGTTTTAATTCAAATAATATTTGCTTTACAAAATAAAAAATATGATATCATCACAAAGATACGTTTTTCAGTTAAACTCTTTAAGTATAACTCTAAAAAGTAAAACTCTTTAGAAATATGAAATTCTTTGAAAAGTTCTTGCGAAAAGCTTAACTTTCATACTCTCATTTGACAAAAATATCTTTTCATCACTCATTACGAAAAACGAATAAATACGAAATCTATTAATAATTTGCGCTGAGAAAGGAAATTTTCGCTTTCTCTAGTTCGCTTGCTTCTGCAATTTAATTCCCATTTCCAAATTCATCCATTCAGCCGTGTAAGATCTCTTGCAGCAAATGCATTCCACGAACGCATGAATTATTATCGATCTTATTTCGTTCAGATCCGCGTCCGCAAGTGGCGCTGCTAGCCTGCGCGGGAAGCTAAAAGCAGATCCTAAAAATCGTCTGATATGGCGTCAAAAACTCTGGCAACGAGGTTGTTTCGGGATATGGGAGTTTGATTCCGGTGCGAATACAGCGCATAATAAATTCCGATTCGGAAACTCGTGTGTAAAATGGCATCCGCAACAAGTGCGTACCGGGTGCCGGTGACTGTTCTTTGCTGTCTGTGGATGGTTTTCTGTGTTATCGCTGCTCCTACAAGGAGGCAATTTGTCACTTACACCGAAACTACTTCCTCTGATCCTGCCGCGCTCTCGACAAACGATGGAACGGTTTGGGATGATAGCGATGATTTCGTTTTAGCAGGTAAGTTCTACCGAAAAAGATTTATTCCAGCATTAATAAATATTTCTAATTTAAAATTATTTGAACTGGAAAAAATATGTTAATTTGTTTGATACTATTTTCTAGGCATTTCATTCCGAGTAATGCCATTTACGGGGAAACTAAAAGTAACACAAATTCGAAACTAAAACCCTATAATGTAAAATTATTTGAACTGAAAAAAATATGTTGCTGTGTTTGATACTATTTTCAATGCATTTTATTCCACGAAATGCTATTTACGGGAAAACTAAAAGTAACAAATTCGAAACTAAAACCTTAAAAAATGGAAGCAATGTTTAACTAAAAACTATGCATGGTTGAGGTTATTCCTTAATTTTAAAGTTCCGATTTTTTTTTCAGCCCTTTAAATTCATGAAACTTATTTTTGCACTTCCATATGTTTTCTATATAAAATAATTTTAAGAAAACTTGGATCTATTTTCTAGGAATGTCATTTACGTGAAAATTAAAAGTTGCAAATTTGAAACTTAAACCCGATATAATGAAAGTAATATTTCAACTAAAAGCTAGGCTTGTTGGGGGGTTTTCTTTAATTTTTAAGTTCCGACCTCTTTTGAGCTCTTTAAATTTATGAAACTTATTTTTGGACGTAGATAATTTTTTGAAATCAAATTATTTTAAGGAAACTTGGATGTTAGAGTACAATATCATTTTTGTAAAATGGTAGAAGCTGCAAATTGAGCGTTGAAAATTATAAATGTGTTCTTTTTTTACTTGTTCAAAACAATTTTGTAAAGAAGCAAATTTGCTAGGATACTATGTTATTAATCATAAACTTATTGAACTTCTTCAAAGTTAAGGAATTTTTTAGTGAAACCCTTAACTTTGTCCGAACCCTGAGCAATTTATTTTTGTAGGACTAACTAATTTCGTAAAAGAAAAATGGCAAAACAATATTACGAATAAATACATATTCAAAATTTTATTTTTATTTATTACCAATAGAAAAAAAAAAAAAATGAGATCCACATAAACATTTTAACGAGTGTCTCAGAGAAGCAGATACTACCGGTAAGTCTCCAAAAAAAAGGAAAAGGGGAAATGTGATTTTTTTTAACTTCTGCAATTTTTGGCTTCTTTTTTCCCCCCAAGAAAGTGTAAACTATTTTACATCATTTTCGGTGGGGATTTACTAACTCTTATCCACTAACAAAATTTTATGAAAATAAAGATGAATCGAAAATGGACTTGATTATATTGGTTTCCGAGAGAGTCACAACTGGGCTGTCTTTGTATTGCATATGCAATACAATTCAATGTTTTGATCCCATGTTTTGGAAAATACAAAATTGCACATTGTAGCATTACCTTCTCTTCGAATTCGAATGAATTTCTTATTTAGGTCTGATTGAATTCATTCTTCATTGAATGGTGTCTATAGTACAATGCAAAAAATGAAGTGTTGTTTTTACAGTATAATAGTGACAGCCGAGGTTCCAATATAAAACTGTAAAATGTACTGTAATAAACTAAAACTAGCAATTTTAGTTTTTTGCCGTAAAATTAAGCTGTATTATACTGTAAAAACAACAATTTAATACTGGCAGCAGTGGCTCCAGTTTAAAACGGTAAAATGCGTGATAATAAACTGTAAAATTAGAAATTTTAGTTTATTACTGTAAAATTAGAAATTTTTACAGTTTATTACTATAAAATTAGCTGTATTACACTGTAAAAACAACATTCATTTTTTACAGTGTATGTCATAACTTCTTCCCCCTTTTCACATTCATATAGATACAGCTTACAAGCAAAAAATTAGAGAGAAAAGGGCAAAATGCATCGGGATTGATATTTTATCCACCTTTTCGTAAAAAATCTGGGGCGGCGGAAGATATAGGACAAAATGGACGAATTGGACAAAATGAAAACATCCTAAATTTTCATATGTTTGATGCATACAATCATTACGGTGATGAAACGGAACGATTATATTATTTGATAAAATTATTCATTAACGAACTTGTCTGAAATTCATCGCATAGTAGAGTCAGAATGATTGTATTTTCATTTCTATTCTAATAAATGCGCAAAAAAAGTTATTCACTCTTTCGTGCAACAGTTTTTTGACATTCTTTTTACAGTAAAGTTAATCAAATTTAACAAAATGAGAAACGGCTGTCGAACAATGATTTGCATTATTGCATTGCCATTAGTGTAAAAAGAATGGTTTATTTTCGTCATGGTAAAAATATTTAAAAATAAATAAATGTAATAATAATTACAAGAAATTAATTAAAAACAAATAATACTCTGTCAATAATTAGTAGCGAGAGAAAACACCAGGTAAGAAGGTTGAATTTAGTGAATATTGTTGAAAATAATGTCAAGCGTTAAAAATAAATGAATAAATAAATTTTAAAAAAAACCGCATAGTAGATAAAATAAGCGAAACCTGCTCCTCCGAATACTAAAGATGTAGCTCACGGTGAAAAACATTTTACTGTTAAGTTAAACTGGCAACTTTCAAATCGCAGCTTTGAGTGTGAAAAGTTTTTTTGGGTAGCACTTTCTGCTTATCACCTCAAGTTTTTTTTATGAAGCAAATTGCAGTCTAATATATTTTGTGAAATAACAGGCATTTGTATTTTTGCATTCGATAAACTGTTTACTTTTTTTAAAAGAATGTTATAATTTTTGGAATAAAAATCTCATTTATAAGCATGTTTAGAAACTGCCACCCCCTAACAGTGAGAAAGTAATATGTTTACGCATAAATTGTCGTTTTGGCTACTTTTCCGTATAATTTGCATCGAATATACACTCTGTGACCCCCCCTGCCCCCTCCCTACTCTGAAAACATTTTAAATGGCGAGCCTAAAGATAGCATACTGTTACCTGTTGCTCTGAGGCCATAATATAGTAGTACATATATAATTTGTTTCTCTATAAAGACCACCAATTTCCTTTGCTATGTCCCTTGTTTCAAGGACTACTTCTTACTTAAGACTTTTAAACTTAAAGCCAGGGATTTTTTTCATAGTTGTTTACGCTCCCCTTTAGTCTACATTTATATTTTTCACCAGAGAAGCCTTTTACAAAGAGAGTATTCAATGATGAAATGACTATTCTAAGTTCAAAAAAACAAAGTGGAAAAAAACTTTTACGTAAATATTCGTAAAACGTTACAAACATTCCTATAAAGTTAACTAGTTTCGAAACTTTTGCAAAAAGTGGCAATAAGGTTTTTTACCGAAGCGGTTTTTACAATTTTTTCCCATGATTTTTACATCTTCGAAAAAAACCTGAAACCCTACCTCTGAGACACGTTACTAGGTGAAAAACTAGGGTTAAATCCATTTCTCATAAATCACGTTGTAGCGCGAGTCCACTGTGTTCATATCCATTCCGATGGATTCATTCAGTGCCAGTTTTGATGACTTTCAGGATTGTATAAAAGAAAATGCAATCTTTTTTACAAATCATTTTCGAATTTCTGTGCAGAATGTTATTTGTTACCCGTCTGAAATCTAGTTTAAAATTGTTGACTTATACAGGACCGATGATAGACCATGTCAGTTTAGTCGAAAACTAAGGGCCCGGCTCGGAGTCGGAATAGTTTTTCATGATTTTATGGGGTTGGAGGGAACGGTGATCAAAGTGACAAGGGTGCCTTGGCTCTCTTTGGTCCGGTCCTGCTACCCACAATAGTCACAACCTTTTCTTACGAATATAAAAATGACTTAATTTTGCTCCTATGTATTGTTAACACTATACCAAGAACTTGAATTTACAAAATATTGGTTTAAAAATTCGTAAATTTTCAAATACACAGTCCAGTCACATTAATGTGGCCACTACGTACTTTCGACGTCGACGTCAAATTACCAATCACAAAAAGCACTTGGTAGCACAATGCAGTGGGGGTGTACAAAGGGTGTATGAGGACTTTGGAAACCATTTCTATCATTGGCGCAATACAAAAACGGGGCGATTTATCCGACGTCTAAAAGGGCATAATCATTGAATTTCGGGCCAAGGGTGGTAGCATTTCCAAGTTTTTGAGCTGTTCGCTTGCCATCGTGGTAAAAGTGTACTGTGCATGGCAAAATAAGACTGTCAAAAATTAGCGACGTGGAAAATGTGGTGCACCAAGAGCCATAGATGACAGAGGCGAACGACGGTGGCGGAGATGCGTACGGGTTAATAGACGGGCTACCGTTGAGCAACTGACCCCGTAGATGAACCAAGGGGCTACCAACATCATCTACCAAACTACTATTTAGTGGACATTGCTGCGTCTGGGCTCCCAAAGCACAAGACTGTTCATGCAGCTATGCTGACTACTGTCCATCGACGACGAACCCTGGAATTTGCACGCCAGTACCCCCGCTGGACGTTTATTGAGTGACAACAGGTAGCATATACTGATGAATCAAGTTTTATGCTCCATCGGGCAGATGGACGTTGGCGTATAAGGCGTGAAACCTCTGAAACCAAACACTCTCAACCATTGCCGGTACGGTCCAAGCTGGAGACGGGAGCATTATGGGCTAGGGAATGTTTTCCTGACATTCTCTGGGCTCACTCATCATTGTGGAAGGCACGATGAATTTCTACAAGTACGCATCTGTCTTTGCGGATCATGTCCACCCCTATATTTGCAATGTTTTTCCTCGCGATGATGGCATCTACCAGCAGGACAATGTGAAGTACCATACAGCTGCCAGTGTACGTGCGTGGCTTGAAGAGCACCAGAATGAGTTTACCCTTCTTCCCTGGCCAGCAAACTCTCCTGATTCAAAGAGAATTGAGAATATGTAGGATCATCTCGATCGGGTTATTCGCTCCATGAATCCTCATCCGCGTAATCTAGCCCAGATGGCCACAGCATTGGAGTCAGCATGGCTCAAACTACCAGTCAACACCTTCAGGGCCCTAAATAAATCTCTTCCGGCACGTCTCGCAGCAGTCCGCTCTGCGAAAGGTGGTTTTTCAGGCTTTTGACAGGTGGTCACGTTAATGTGACTGGACTTTGTAATTCAAAATAAATTGCAATATTTTTTAAAGGTTTCATATTGTCAGTCAATGAATCTTAGGGATCACATTAAACTGTTTCTGGCCAAAGGTGAATTTAACACACCAATATGTCAGAAAGAGAAGATACATCAGAAAGAGAAGTCACACAAATGCACATTCCTGTTGTAACGTAGAAAGGACATAGGGTTGGCTCGGGTACGTAGGCCACTCCCCTTAAAACTGAAATACGCATATGGTTTTTATACTTTTTTATAGTGATCATGTTATATTTTATCACAGTGATTGGGTTTAATGGAAAAAGTTTTTAGATCATATAACTTATATCAAAAAAAGTTCCAAAAAAAATTTTTGCGAGATCAAGAAACATTTTTCAAAGTGTTGCAAGGTTAGTTTTTGTTATGTTTTCTGTGTTCATTAAAAGTTTTCTCGTAGAGTTTAACATGAAGTACACATTGCAAAAGGAATTTTTACGCAAAGTGTTATTAATAAGTGTTTAAGGGGAGGGGTCCCACGCTAATAGGGAGGAACTACGGGGTAAGTGGGTCCCCTCATAATGATGATGATTTCAAAATGAAAAGCAGTTCTGATGAAGCAATTGCTAAGATGAAATGAAAGATAATGATGCTGACCAAGAAGGAATTGATGGTTCCGCTACAAAAATGCAAAAGCTGGTAACTGTGTATTTGGGAAACTTGCACCCAAGAAAACCATAAAATATTATGAATTTCTAATTTTTTAATATGATACAAATGAAACATTACTGCTAAATTTAATAGTGTTACAAATCTTGTAAATAGTTGTTGTTTTTCCTGCCTTGCATCATTTTCACTAGTTTTGGTTTTATCTGTCGACATGTTGCAAAAGTATCTGAAGATATCACTTTTATCATTTGTATACCGGCCCTGTAACACTTTGTAGTTTTTACACTTGCCCTACATTTAATAAGCATGAAGACATTTTCACGCTGAGCTGCAAGGTTGTAGGTTTTTCTTTTTTTTATTACTAGAATTTTCTTGAATGGATTATTTAAGTTATGAATGAATTGGATTTTGCTAGAACGTTGTAGAAATTTCCTTCCGAGTATAAATAGCTGTCCTTGAACACAGTTAGTTCTTTTCAGATTTGATGTCTGGAAGACTCGTTTTTATTCGCTCGGGAGAATGGCTGTTTTGCTTTTGTAATTTTCTTAATTACTGTTCACGTTAGATACGTGGTGCTGAGTTACTGTTGAGAGTACAGTGTACTGTTTGCTACCTAATTGCTGGATGTTTAGCAATTGTTTCCTGCTCCTATTGTAAATAAGTGTACATACTTGTAAATAAATTTATGGTTACTTCCTCAAGATTGGAATGCTTATTTAAGAAAGTTGAAGGTGCTACGGACTCGTTACAATAGAAAGAATAGAAATAGCGGTACTTTTTATTTTTTTAATGTAAGTGATGTTAGAATCATAACTGAGGATGAAATGATAATGTTTCTCCCTTAGCAAACTTCAAATAGATGCTGCCATGTAGCGCTTCCAATTTTTTTCAACATATATATCTATTATATTCCTCTTCCTAAGGGGAAAATGGATCCCCCAAGTCATTTTTTAAAGAATACGATAGTTAAAAATATTCAAGCATTTTTTTAGGATATAATGCTGAACTTATGCTTATTAATAATGTCCAAGATAAAATAAGTCAATAAGTTTAAACTGTTTTGCTTTAAAGCTGTTGTATAAGGCTTTAAAAACGAACTGTTCCAGCAAGGGGACCCACTTATCCTAACCAACCCTAGATAACTTTTACCATGCATTGATTTTATAAGTGGAGGTTTTTTTTTTTTTTTTTTTTTTTTTTTTTTTTTTTTTTTTGACTCATGCATAGAATCTAGTTTTATTTTGTGAATAAAGCAATTGTAAGTTTCTCAAAAATTTCGTTATCATGAAAAATATTCGATTCTTTCATTGGCTGAGTACCTGATCAAAATTTAGTAGAGTACCGAATACTCGGTAAATTTACCAAGTATTTACCGAGCACTCGGTACACCACTAACAATAATTATAAGTGATAATCCTGAGATTGCAGAATTGTGTCTCTCATGACAGAAGGGGCATACACAGACATTCACAGATTTCGTGCAGTACTGTACGCAGTCTGTTGACGAAAACAATAGTTCACTAAAGCTGTACAAATTTAACATTAGGCAACGCTGTTTTCACTGCTAAGCCAAAAACTGGAAAAAAAGATATCTTACCGGGATTTTCCATGGTTTTTGCCACCTTTGGAGGAAAAAAAAAAGTATATTACATCTATAACACAGGCCTGCAAAAAAAAAAAAAAAAAATTGGTGCCTAGGATGTTTGAGCTGATTTTAACTACATTTTTATTGCTGAATCTAAATATCAAAGCCGTTTTTCTCTATCAGCTTTAGATTTTTAGATAAATTAACTTATCTATAAACGTTTTTTCCTATTTATTACTTTCAAGTATACGTGTTGTAAAATTTATACAGGGATAAATTCTTGTATATTTTCCTTACTGTCAGTCTTCTTTTGTAACCATTTGAATTTAAAATAATAATATTTCTGAAATAACTAATTATTGTTCTAAAAATAATTATTATTTTAATTCATTTATTATAAAAAGAAAACTAACGGTTGTGATTTATAACTGACTGGTTGACCTTGGTTGTTTCTTGTGTCTCTGGGATAGTAGAGACAAAACCCAACCCTGGGTTAGAAAAGAGTTCTAGGAGAGAAAACATGAATGTTAGGGATGATCCTTTAGTTCCACGAGAGAAAATCATCTTTCCACCACTACATGTCAAGCTGAGCCTAATGAAGCAGTTTGTAAAGGCTCTTGATAAGAATGGATCATGCTTTACATGTATAGGGGAAAAAATGCCTTAGCTGAGTATAAAAAAATTAAAGCAGGAGTATTTGATGGCCCACAAATAAGACAGCTGGTTAAAGACCCTGACTTTATAAGTTCAATAATTGAGGTTGAACAAAAAGCCTGAAATTCATGTGTTTCAGTTGTCCAACATTTTCTAGATAAACACAAAGAAGAAAACTATGTTGATACAGTCAATGATATGCTGAATAATTTCAGATCGCTCGATGGGCATTAAGGTGCACTATTTACACAGCCACTTAAGACCGTTTTCCAGATAATTTAGGAGACATTAGTGAGGACCATGGTCACCAAGATTTCACCAAGATATAAAATGCATGGATAATTGCTATTAAGCAAGATGGGATACTCACTTGATGCAAGATGGCCACAGACCTGGAAAACAGGGAAAACCTGGAATTATCAGGGATTTTGAAAATTCTGGAAACATCAGGGAATTAGGGAACAAATCAGGGAAAATTAAATCAGAACTTCAGTCCGTAATTTTTCAACTCTAAAGTGTTAGAAACGATTACATCTTTGATAACCTAAGGACATCTCAGACGCTTACTAGAAAATTTTCCAAAACCGTCGTGAATTGTTTGTAAACAAAGACGTAAAAAGGTAATTGCAGGGTTTTTTTTTTTTTTTAAAGACTTTTAGTAGTTGGTGATCTAAATGTATAGAAGGCGGGGGGGGGGGGGGCTTGAGAAAGAAAGAAAGTCTTACAAATGTAAATTTAGATCACCTTTCGTGAACTTAGGAAGGAGTTCAAGGTACTTTCTTTTGAGTTTTGTGTGTTGCTGAAGTATTAAGAACTCTGTTTTAGGCTACCTTTGTGTGAATTAAAGAGTGCAGGATCTCTCTAGGAAATTTTCAAAACTGAAATCTTAAATCGTTTGTGTGGTGTCTTAGGCAATGTCGAAGTAAAGATGGAGAGGCTTTTTGTTGGAAAAATTCAAAACTGGAGTTTTAAAGATGCAACTATAGGCCACCTTTTATGAGAATTTTCGTGAGGTTGTGGGCTTGTACTGGAAGTTTTTGAAGCTGGATCTGCTCGAACTTCCCAGTGAGCTATCTTTCAGTGACTTAAAAGAGAGGATATTCGTTTGATACCTTCTGATTTTTTTTTTTAAATTTTAGTTGCAGTCTTAAAATTTTAACGTTGTCTTTGGGTCTATAAAGATGGAGGTTTTGCATTTCCTAATAAAAAAATTCCAAAACCGAAACGTTAAAAACCCAAATTTAAGCCATCTTCTGAAGAATTTAGGGAAGGGTTTAGGGGGCTCTCTCTCAAAAATGCTTTGAAGCTGAATTATTAAGAACTCTAAGCTATCTTTGTGTAGCTCAAGCAGGGGGGATTTTGAGGCTCTCACCCAAAAACTTTTAAACGTTGAAAGTTTAAAGCTTTTCGTTGTGTTTGGTGATGTAAATTTTGGAGAGAAGGGAGTCTGGTTTAGAAAAATATCTGGACTGAAGGCTTTAAAATGCTGATTTGGGCCATCTTTAGTGATAGTAGTAGGAGATTTCAGGCATTCTCCCCCTGAATGTGTTTCAAAATTGATGATTTAAAAGCCTAATTTTAAGTTGCAATATTTTTTTAAGTTAGGTGTTGGAGTAATGAACCATTGAAAAACTTCCAATGCTTAAATATGTAAAAAAGAACCATTTTATTGTTTTCTTTCATTGATTTAAGGAGGGAGGAATTGGAACCCTTCTGCCAAAAATAATTTGACTTAAAATTGAAGGCTTAAATATTTTACGGATTGTTTGGTGAAGAAATAGTATGGCTGATACAAATTTGCCACCTTTGTGAACTTAGGAAAGGTGGCAAGGTGGAAAGGTTTGGGCCTTTTCTTTTGAAAAGTTTTCATAGCCGACATATTAAAAACTTTTATAAACCAGCTCTAGATGTCTTAAGGCTAGGGAAATTTTGTGCAGTCTTGAAAGTTTAATTCCATCTTTTGTGAAGTTAGACGGAAGAACAGCGCTGAAAGATGTTCCTCAAAAGTTTTTAGGCTCTCTTTGGAGATGTTGGAAGTTTAGTAAACTGATTTTCAATTTGAAAAACATTCCGTTTGTTGATGACGTTTTTTAGTGTTTAAAACAAACCAACTATGTAACTTCATTTTTTATCAACAAATTAACAGTCTCAAATGCATTTCTTGTAATTGTTGTTAATTTAGAAAAATTAATAATTAATGCCTGACGTAGTTTAAATAGCCAGAAATATCGAGGTATCAATTGGATGGTGTTATGCAAAAAGGAGTTAACCCACAAAAACCTGATTTTGAGATAGTGGGCTTTAAAGTCAGCAAACTCTGGCAAAAAGCATGGAGCTCTATATCAATATACCAATGATATGTTACCATGAAATGCTGATAGGGCTTAAATATTTTTGCTTAATGTAGAAAGCAACATATTTTACCATCACAGTTGGATAACTCATTTTTTTATGTTTTGTGGGTTAACTCCTTTTCGCATAACACCATCCAATTAAGAAAAGAAATTGAGTTTCAAGAGGATGAAAAATGCGTCGTACGAGAAATCAGGGAAAATTTTAGTTGGATAGGAAGAAATCAGGGAAAAGTCAGGGAAAAACATTTTGTTCTTCCTGTGTCCACCCTGTGATGGCAGATAACTGTTGGAAAACGAGATTGTTCTAAAATACATTCAAGAATGTTACGTAAAAGAAGTTTCCGAAATGTTCAGTGAGTAATTGGTTTAGATGATGACTTTTTCTTTTTAGTTTTGTAATGGGTCATTCCGACGAAAATGGTACAAATCATGTCTGAAACCCTTTACTTAAGATTATCAATTTAAATAACACAGGCCAACGATGAAAAAACTTTTTTAATGAAAATACCTTATTCTTATGTTGTTTAGGTTGCTGAATCCAAATATGATGCTTAAAAAGTTGTATCACCCACCATTTATTCACATTTTATAGTTACATTCATGAAATAAAGAAACATTTTTAGAATTTAACAGCTTTTTCATAGTTAAGATAACATGAAAAAATAGGTCTAATGAACAAAGATGATGTTGGCAGCACTGCTGAAACACATGCTACAACATAATGGGCGATTACTGTTGGTCACTTCACCGGGAAGTTCAGCAAGCTATTCATCGCAGGAAAAGCTACACAAGAAGCTTCAAGGAAAAAAGGGAAAGAAAATATAAAGCAATTCCAGTTGACAAGTGAACCTTGTATCATCACATAAAATTACTATTCCAAGTATTTTACTGTAAATACAAACCATTTTTACGATTCTACAGTGTTTCATTGATTTCCCTATATACTGTAAATGGGTATTAGACTATATAATAAAATACATTTTGCTTGGAAACTAAGGGTGATACATAAAAACTACAAGCAGATTTGGATTCAGCACATAAAAATCTATCAAGATCAGCTATTAAAATTAAAAAAGTTTTCAAAAAGGTTTTTTTTGTTGGCCTGTGTAATTTCCACCAACTAATCATGTTTTTTTTATTGAGTTTCCATTTATTTGTGTATAATGAAGTGTAAATAACTAGTACATGACTCAATTATGAAAGGATTTTAAATATTTTGATCACTTTGTGTAACAGAGTGAACAAATAAGCGTTTAAAAATATCTTTATAATCACAAAGAAAAGTTAGAATCACAGAACAAGCATAAAGTGGAATAAACAGCCTAAAACTGTAAGTCTGTCTGCAATTTCAAGAAAAAATCTATTTTTTTCATCATGAAATCGGCTCTAACAGAGTGGACATCCAACAGTTCAAATTAACTATCATAAGAAAAGAATAAGGCTCACCCTGGTTGTTGACTACATAATTCAATGTAGCAAGCTAATCACGGCAGTTATACTACCTACTAGCTGCCAGGGCAGCTAGATTAGCTTCCTGCGGCATGTTGATGCATAACGTGACCCCTCTCTAACTTTTACCTCATTCTGATGTTATATTATTTGGTATAATTTAGTGTTCATTAGATTTCAAGACATACCACGCACGTGACCCGGCGTTGCACGGGCACTTCGTGCCTTGAAAGTAGTGAGGAAAATTTCAAGAAACTACTTCCCGCCAAGGCGGCTCGCTAACAGGAGCTTCACGCCTTCACTTTTTTTCCTATATAAAAAATCATTCGAATTATTGAGATGCTTCGCGCCTTCAAGATGGTGAGGAAAGTTTCAGTAAGTTCAGCTCGCTCAAAGTGAAAAAGCAGACATAGATACTCAGTTTAAAAAAAAAAAGTAGATGGCTTTTCAACAAATGAATGTTTCAAAATATTACAAGTAGCTAGCGTTAAAAATACTACATAAGTGGCCCGCTTATGAGTTTCGTTGTTGATTTAGTTAAGCCTTCCTTCAAAATTCTCATTATCATTGTTATTACTGTTTCATAGCAACCACGTTTTGCAACGCAACAATGGATTTCATATTTAATCACTTATTAGGCTTAATCGCTTTAAATTTGACTACTTATTAATTGATATCTTCGCTCACTAAAATCGTATAATTATATAAATTGAAACTAATGAAGCCTGAAAAATTACCTATCTATCGGTACCTGGTTCGACTTTCAGTTCATTGGCGTTCAGGAGAAAGAAGCGTGACATAGATAGATAGAAAGACAGAAAGGTAGATACTCAGTTTTTAATATAAGTAGACTAGCTGACAGGGCAGCTAGATTAGCTTCCTGCGGCAGGTTGATCATTATATCCTCCCGCCTCCCAACTCTTAGCTCATTCTGATGTGATATTATTTGATATAATTCAATTTTCATAAGATTTTAAGACATACTACGTACGTGGCCCACTAATACCCAAGCAGCTAGCTGCGTTGCCCGGCGTTGCATGGGAGCTTCTCGCCTTTAAAGTAACAAAGAATGTTTCAAGAAACTACTCCCCGCCAAGGCGGCTCGCTAACAGGCGCTTCACGCCTTCACTTTTTTCCTGCATAAAAAAAATCATTCGAATTAATGAGATGCTTCGCGCCTTCAAAATGGCGAGGAAAGTTACAGCAAGTTCTGCTCGCTCAAGGGAAAGAAGCAGACATAGCAGGGGCGGCTCCTCATTATGGGCCAGGTGGGCCGGGCCCACCCAGAAAAATTGGAAGAAAAAAAATGCCGAATAAAATATAATCGTTTTGTATTTCAACCAACAAAAAAGAAAAAAACAAAACAAAACATAAGGCACAAAATATATTTTAAACCTTCAGCTCCCCCCCCCCCTCCACATTGCTAATACAGCACAAAAAAGTTTTCAAACTCCATCAATTTTAGCGTTTCGCACCTAAGCGCTTCGCATTAGCACGGCTTTAAGAACGAATTCGTGGGCCAGATCAAAGCGGCCCTCGCCAAGCCCCCGATTTTAGCCAATCCCAATGGCTGAATTAAGAAGAGCAGTGAGAGATGACACCCCATTGTAACAATCGACAAGTGGGCATTTTTTATCTGGCCCAAAATTTCCCTTTGTCCCTAACCGAAGCGGTGGAGAGGGAAGTGTCCCTCACTGGTTACAGAGGAGCAGGGAATGTCTGGCCCCTGTTGTTAGGGAGAAAACTTGCTTTTCATTCCGCTCTCCTGGTTTTTCTTTTATTGATTTTTATAACACGTCTTCTTTTTTTTAGTCTTTCTTTTTTAATTTTCAACACCTATTACTAACAGGCATAGAGATTGCCAGTTTCATTACCCCCCCTCACCTATTTGTAATACAATGCACGCATATTTTATTTATTAATTTGCGTTTGAAATTCTTTTTCTCAAAATTTTTGTATGAAGACTTTATTTTTGACTTGTAGTGCGTTTGCCATTTTCTTGGTATTAGTTTGAATTTAATCTCATTTGTCGCAGTGTTGTGTTAATATATTAAAAAGTCTGTAAGTATTGTATGAACTCTAGGAATTTGTCATCCTGCCGGGTGTGACATTATAAATGCTTGGAGAAGTGATAAGTATTCTTAAGCTCCAAATGCTACATTTATTTAGCCGAATCATGACTGCATTTATATCCAGGACTAACGAGAGGCTAACCCCCGCCCCCTAAAATATCAATGAAGTAGTCTGCTCCCCCCTCCCCCTCTTTGATGATCTTCCCTACAACTAATATTATCACACTCAAAGGGATTTTAATGTCCGAAAAAACACTTAGATGTTGAATAAAAAGTTTGCTACTGCGCATTTTTTCTTATATCTTATGACACGTAACATTAACCTTCTACTACAAATACACTAAAGCAGTAACCAGAAAAAACAAAACTTAAAACATTGAACGTTCATAAAAATATTGAGTGGATCAAAGTCTACTGTATATAAAAACTATATTCAGCTTAAAATGTATAAATGAATACATTCATTTTGTAAATTATTATTATTTTACAAATTGCTTCATAATTCAAGAAACACGTGGACATAAAATTTCGCAACATTTAAAAACTATGTTTTGCAATATATTTTCCTGAAGGTTTATAATATATGAAATATTAAATATTGTTTAAAAGCAATCTAGTTAAATAATTATATTATATCAAAGTTTAATAACGGTACATAATGGTTGGAAAAAACTAGGCGTTCTGCAAGATTTTTTATTTCTAACATATGAGCATATAACACGTTACTATGACTGTCAGTCAAATCATGTATCCGAAAAGGTTATTACCAGTTAAGCAAATATTCTGATAAACATAATTTAATTAGTCAGTTATCCGTGTTTTAATTTTAATGGTATTCGAACCGGTAGTCAAGATCCTTTAATTTTGATTATATTGTAAGAAAAATAAGTGTTTTAATATTGTTATGTACTCTTTGTGTATTTCCTGAAAATAATTCGATTCATCTCATTACTAGTTTGAGTACGACCATAGGTAAGCGAGTGGGACCATAACTGGTCAAACTCCAGTGTATTCCAATTTATTTAAAAACATATACATGCATTAAAATTGAAAGTATCATAGCTATAAAAGTGACATTTTAAAGTTCTAACACCGTTAGGATTTGTTTTTTCATGAACTAAAATTGCAACATTTGTATCCAAATTAAAAAAAAAAATGTAAGCATGCCTAGATCTAGTCATTTACTTTATGAGTTCCTTAATTTGATGGAGGCTTTCAGAAAGTCATGGTGCAGATTGTCGAAATTTTTAGGGGGAGAGAGGGGGTGTTTTTAGGCAGAAATTTTCTTTTTCTTTTTGAGTGTAGTCCCGTAATGTTTGAGGAGGTGCGCCGCTTTGAGGCGTGACACTTTTGACGTGATGAATATTTTCACTGTCCGAAAATGGCAAAATTATGAGAGAAACATTAGTGATATTTTGAAAGTCGGTCGTCTGTGGAAAACATTGTCAATTAGTATTACATTGATCACTTAAGGCTGGTGTAACATTTAAAATATAAAACCTATGTATCAAATCAAATGTGAGATAATTTTGCAAAGCAAATTTGTATTAATAAAATTAAATATTATTTTAAGTCGCTCAGCATTAGTTTACTAACTGTTGTTTCCTTCATTGTATCTGTGTAAGCATTAGTGGGGAAAGATATAATTGCGGGCCCACCCACTAAGTTAAGGCACGAGCCGCCACTGAGACATAGATACTCAGTTTTTAATATAAGTAGATGGCTTTTCAACAAATGAATGTTTTAAAATATTACAAGTAGCTAGCGATAAAAATACTATGTAAGGCAGGGATTCAAGTGAAACAGACCATCGCAAATTACAATCGCTACTGGAAATGAATTACATTAGAACTTTTCTTGATAAAAACATCGTGACGTCAGCGTGACGTTTGCCTATGAAAAACGAGCTAGATAAAACGTCACAGCCTACTTGGCGAATAAGAGGAGATCACCGAGTGCTTGTGAGCTCTTATTGGCTCCACCCGTAGTGACGTCATGCCAAGTTAAGTTGATGTAGAGCCGCTATATAGACAGGCCGGCGCATCAAGATTAAGTTTCACCACTTTGGATCCAATTCCTTAACTTTTACTTTCAAATTTTCATTGTTGCGGAGTAGGGTTACCAGAAAAAAGTTTTGGCACATTGCTAAGCTTTGCCAAATCCACGTGCCGCTAATAATTGCTCACAGTGAAAAATTACGAAAACGCGATTACTGGCCAGAAAAGACAACCACTCAAACACACAAACACGCGCTGGATCCAAAGTGGTGAAACTTAATCTTGATGCGCCGGCTCGTATATATAGGGGCCTTAAGTTGATGATAATGTAATTCACTTCCAGTAGCGATTGCAATTCGAAGCGATCGCAGTGCTGTTTCACTTGAATCCCTGCCTAAGTCGCCCGCTTATGAGTTTCGTGTTTGATTCAGTTAAGCCTTCATTCAAAATTCTCATTATCATTGTTTTACTGTTTCATAGCAACCACGTTTTGTAATGCAACAATGGATTTCATATTTAATCATTTATTAGGCTTAATCGCTTTAAATTTGACTACTTATTAATTGATATCTTCGCTAATTAAAATCGTATAATTATATAAATTGAAACTAATGAAGCCTGAAAAATTACCTATCTATTGGTACCTGGCTCGACTTTCAGTTCATTGGCGTTCAGGAGAAAGAAGCGTGACATAGAAAGAAAGATAGTTAGAAAGAAAGATACTCAGTTTTTAATATAAATAGATATTTAAAAAAAATATATCATGTTGATTGTAAGAGTTTATTTTAGTTCCAAAAGGCATATAACAGAGTGGACAATTTGAAACAGAAAATCTAGGGACATGGAAAAATAATAGTGTTTTTTGGGGAAAATTTTTTTCATTTGCATAATAATCTGCAGAAATGGTGTCAGAAGCATCTTTTGTGCAGTGCAGTGTCATTTATTTTGTTGTTACCTTTCAGTTTAATTTTAAATCACATTTAAAATTCTAGCAATTTGAAGTTGGAACACGTCATGTTCTCTTTCTTCTGACAAAGATAATTTTTTTTGTGTCATTTCTGAATGGATTATACCTAATCAATTGATACTTGACGGCACAAAATTAAATGGAGAACCAATAAAAAATACACTTAATGGGTGGTAGTTATTAAAATTGATTTAAAAAAATTCTAAAGTCTCGTACATGATTTGTATCATTTTCGTCGAAATGACCCATATAATAAATAATGTCTGTGTAATGTAATAAAAATTTCTTGTTTGATTTGTTTCTTTAAACCATGGTTTTTCTTTTAAAATAGTGTAATGTATAATTCACTAAAATATTGATAGCTTAAAGATTCGAGCTGATAGGCAAAAACTAATGCCATATTTGAATTCAGGGCATCAAATTAATAAGAAATCAGCTCCAAAATATTTGGCACCAAAACCACTGTTGACCAGTGTAATCACATACTAAAAAAAATGAAAAATTCCATTTCGTTATCTTAAGATAATATAATAGAAAACTACCCAGGTAGCACAAAAAACGTTTAAACGTTTTATAAACGTTTTTAATCCGTTGTCACAACGTTAATAACCATTTTACAACCTTTAGAAAACGAAGTATGCTACTTGGGTATATGTACGTAAAGTTAGTCAATTCGTTTTCTAGAGGCAATGCTATTCACAGAATGGGATTTTTTTTTATCTTTAACTAAAAAAAAACTCCAGTCAGCAGTTTTAATAAATGTAAAAAACTTCTCTCGGGTCTGTACAATATCCGATGTTATCAGCTCAGCATTTACCGTATTATCTCCATCTCGCTATTTATAAACTCGAAGGGGAACAAATGTATCTTCAATGCCTTGTCTCACAGCATCTCAAAAGTGTCTTCATCGAAGAAAAAAGATCAAAATAAAAATATACTCAACCTCCCATCCCTCTTCTTTTCACTTGTGACAAATACGTAAATACAATCTATTTGAGTAACATAATGCTCGTTATGAAGTTAAGACGGAACTCTCACCAAAACTGAAAGCTTTATGTAAGCAAAAAAAAACCTATTTTGTTTTGCTTAAATGGTGTATTTTTTAACACATAAATTTCGGAGCTTTTCAAATTTTAACCATGGTCGTTTTTTTATAAGAAAATTTTTTAATTCTTTTATATTACCCATTTTGTTATCTTGCTCATAACTCTGCCGTATTTCTCTTTAACACTATACTTAATTTCACTCAACTACTTCAGTTTTTCTGCGCATGTTGGGAAAAAAAAATATTTTGCCTTATAGAAAGAACGTTGTTTTTGGAATGATAAAAACACTCGTTTCGAGTTCAAGACTAGGAATTCTGAATAGTAGCCACGGGTGTTAGCAGAGTCACACAAAAAATGGTAGCCACTTATGCACTTTTGATTGCCGTTTTAAAAACAGTATATACACAGAGCAAAAAAGTAAATAATCTGTTCTCTGTTTGTAACATAAGATATTATGATACCCGACAAAAACCACAAAAAAAAGTTCAATGAATATTTACTTTTTGAATTCAAAGGTACAATGAGATAACAAACAAAAATATTTCATAAATAAATTAATGTATGAATTTTAACAAATAAAGAAGCACATGATCGCCACTTTTGACTGACTAGTACTGTATTTTTTGGTAGCCATTTTCTATAAAACTGCGACTAGCGACCGCTATTCTAGAGCTTTATTTTGAGAGCAGTATAATGTTATACACTGAAATTGGGAACAGTTTTTCAAAATTATCAACAAAACTTTGCTCTTTGAAAGTATTTTATTGGGAGGCAAAAGAAAATTTCAATGTTTCTCCTAAGACAATTTCACGAACCCATCGGAAGTACAAACAAATTTTCTTAATATATATATCTCTCTTTCTCCCTCTTTTTTTTTCAATCTTAATACTACTGTACCATTTCGAATCTGTTCGCATTCGCGTCTTTACTAAACAAAACTTATATTTTGTTATGAAACGCATTAGACAAATCGTCTGCAAAGAAGAAAGTTGCCAGTATTTTCCTAGCGAATTCCTGTCTTGGACAAACATTAACCCCCCTTCGTGTATAACTTGCAAGAATACCTGGAGGTAAATTACTCACGAAAACTGCATTCGCTAATGGCTTTCAGATGCGCATCGGAACATATTTTATGGAAATAATAACCTGTTCTCTCTCTAAATAAGTTGGGTGATTATCATTCCAGTGGAAATATATTCGTATGCAGAATTGTAAATCTTCATTACTAAGAACTGAAGATCGAAGAGGAATGTTCACACACAGTAACGCGATGACAAAAGGCAAAGTATTTTAATGAATGGTGACTTGTGATTATTATGTTTCTCGATGTAGGTTCATGCAATACACCGCCAACTCGGTTATTTCGATCCATGGACTGCAGTTTCCTGCTTATTATGCACTCAATCAGCATGGCATACGAAAGTAACCGAGTGGGAGGCTCGGTTACTTTCGTATTCCATGCTGATGAGTGCATAATAAGCACGAAACTGCAGTCCATGGATCGAAACAACCGAATTGGCGGTGTATTGCATGTTCCTGCCTTAGCCCTAGCTTAGAGGCGGTTAAAGCCCGGCTTTAGAGGCGGTTACTCACTGCTTTAGATGTAGGTTGTTCTCTTCTGATTTCAGGGATTTCACGAAATGGATTGCTAAAGGTTCCAGAAGTGTGAATAAACTGTAACATTTTAGCGACTCAACTATCTTGCGTGGTAGACCCACGGGGCCTTTTAGGACCTGAAATTCGCCATTTTTAACTTAACGTTAGTCTGGCTCTGAGATAGAGTCGTCTCCATTGGAATGTGACCTCCCAAAAAATTCTTTACTTGTCAAATTTTGCCAGACGTTTCGACAAGTTTGGAGAAAGCATTGCGAAATTACATTTTTTTTTTCAAATCATAATGATTCTTTGTCGCATTTGGTGCAGGTATATCACTCCTGCAGAAATGAGTACCGCCGGATCCAAGAAATATTATTTAATTAAGCGGGATCATTTTCTTTTCACCTTTCCAAAGTGTTAACCATTATCTTATGACCAACCTTTATCAGTGTTACCTTTCCAAAGTTACGTTTTACGACAGCATTTCTGTACATCAGAACCAGACTAACGTAAGTCCATTTTCGTCATTTTTCAGTAGAGGGGAAAAACGATGTATTCGACAATCGTTTTTCCCCTCTACCGAAAAAGGACGAAAATGGACTTACGTTAGTCTGGTTCTGAGGTACAGATTTGTCTTAAAACATAATAATAATAAATGAACATGTAAAGGATGTAATTAATATTATTGGCAAAGAGTTTTTAGAATAAACTAAGTAAACAACAAAAGAGTATCATAGATTATAAGTATATATAAAAATTGTAAAATTAGTAACAAACAACTTGGGTTTCAAAAAAATTTTTTTGTTTTGACACCTTTTTCTCACTGTATTATTTTTTAAAGAAATCTAGGTTACTGTCTAAAATTTTTGTTCTTGCGACCTCCACGGCATCTGCGCACGCGCCAAGTCTCTCCTGACTTTTTTGAAATAAGGGGGAAATGTAACGAGGAAGTAGCAAGCGAACAAAAGTTGAAGGCATCGGGAAGTGCACATCCTAAACCTGTCTCTCCTTTTTCAAATGGAAGCGTTCGTCGCTGCCAGGCGTACAATACGCAAACAGACAGTAGTAGATTTCTTGCCTAAGGTCGTTTTGGGAACACTTTTTCCTAACTCTTTGTTTTTCTTTCTCGTCTGTCTTGTTTTACATTTTTTAATATTTTACATTTTATTATCTTTTGCAATGTTTATATTTCTTTGTGTTTTTTAATTTAATTACAGTCTGCTCTGCACTATATTTCTTTCTTTTTTTATTGTGCCAACTATATAAGAAATTAGATTTAATAGCGGAAATGTTTTGATGGAATGTGAAAGTTTTTTTTTTTTTTTTACTCGCTCTTGGCAAAAAATATTTC
Organism: Uloborus plumipes; assembly: GCA_038373865.1. Classification (NCBI taxonomy): domain Eukaryota; kingdom Metazoa; phylum Arthropoda; class Arachnida; order Araneae; family Uloboridae; genus Uloborus; species Uloborus plumipes. Next base: position 48,594 of record JAXGGA010002341.1, on the reverse strand, counting down.
ATAGTTTTCTGCAAATACTTGTTCATTTATTTTTAATTTATTAAAAAAAATTTCTGAACAAAAATATTTTCGAAGCTGACTAATAATATTTGATTATCCGGGAACATTATTCGAAAAAGAAGGAATCTTTAACATTGCGCCTATGGGGAAATATTCGGTTCCGGAAAGTTTTTTTGCGTGTAAACGGTTTTGATTCATCCGTAACTCGATTAAGCGGGGCTGACAGCAACAAAATGTGTACATTTTATCAAGGCATCATTCAAGAGTTGAAATTTTCCCCTTCTAAAAATTTTAATTCATATCTCTCCCGCTCTGATGTGCAAATTTATTATTTTAATCTTTTTAATTTTATTAGTCTTGAGCTTTGTTTTTGTCGATTACGCGCCTCCTATCGTTTCTTCCCTCATTTATTGCATCGACATTTCTCATATTTACACTTTTATTTTTACAATAAACATTAAAATAGAAAGAGAGCAGGGAGGAAAAGTCCGTTATCCTTTCTGCGTGTTTCGAATCTCCCAATACTTTCTTCAAGGTCAAGAGAATCTTATGTAAGAAGAAGGGAGGCGCCAAAAAAAAAAAAAAAAAAAGAGAAACACGCTCTCATTACTGTTTTTGTTTTCCGCTTCGCTCCAGCAAGAAGCAACGAAGCGCAAACACACACGGCGTAGAGAGCGGTTTTGGCTTCAATCCTAAATATAGGCTGCACGAAGATTTTGATGAAAAGTTCCGTTTCGTTGTTATTCAGTCTGATATTTCGTTTAAAAATAGTTGCTAGTTTCCGGATAGAGGAGACATTAGCTCCATAAATAAATATGTTGTAAAACATGAAAGTTCTTTTGTAGGCATGTCATTGTACAACTTTTTTTGCAATGTGCATACTCTCTAAAAGCGAAACCAAAAGCCGGAAGTATCGAGATATATTATTTTGAAGTAACGACTCTCAATTTTCGCTATAAAAAGAAATTAAAGAAGCAAGACGTTCAAAGAGCTTAATATAGTTTTCCAATGAACTATAAGTTGTTTCCAATAAACTATAAGTCATTAACTGAACTCGATATTTTTGAAAATCATATACGTTTAAACAATGTCGTTTTTAAATTGGATCGACTATTTCTGTATGTGCAAGCAGTAAAGTGTTAATGATGAGACTAAAAATGCTTTCCTTCCCTAAACTGTGAGATTTGTGAACAATAGAAATGGTAAACTCTTGTATTCCTGAATAAACGCTATTTTACAGAACGTTATTTTTGCCTTATTCAATAAAATTCCATTTACATCGGTTTTATCACCTTTGCTTTTCAAGATAAATGAGATGCTATGCTGTTGCCGGAAACAACAATGTTAAAACTTGTTGGATATTTAAAAAACAGGTTTATTTTATTTATTATAAAGCATGAAAATTTCCGTAAAAATACTTGAACATTTAGCCAGTATTTATGGAACACTTCAGAATTGTATTCTTGCAACTTTTTAATCTCTCCATAGACTGGGATGTAAATGCATTTTTATTGTTGTTTCCTTCAATCTATTAATACATACTCATTTAGTTTTATGCGTTTTCAGTTAATTCTCACTTGGTACAATTGACTGCAAAAATTGTCTGTACTGTATAAACACTACATTTACAGTAATATGTACCGTACAAGTTTCCTTGTGACATTTTTAACAGTGCAATAGGGAAAAACTCGATGAGATAGGGATCTTTTTTTTTTTTACTGAAGCTTTTATCTTCAACATACATGAGGACTGCGTACTATGCACCTTGCCTCCTGACAAACACAAGAAAGATTTACGGCACAGAGAGGTTGAAATAACAACCATGGTAAAGGCGGGACTCGAACCCGCGACCTCTTTCTTACCAGGAAAAGACTACCTCTAAACCACCGAGTCCCCAGGGATCAAAATTTTTAAAATATCTTGCATAAACCTTAAATAGTTTTGCTTTTAATGAATATTATTTATCAGTAAATACCCTGCATATTAATCACAAAAGGAATTGATTAACATATTCAATTTTTTGTATTTGTTTCCGCTGAATTATGACTGAACACAAGATTTTTGAATTTTATCTTTTTCCAGCCGAAAACATTTTACTCTATTATACTTGAACTTTGACTCTTGTGGGAATCAGAAGAGCATATTAATGCTTTCTCAAAAGTAATTATTTAAGTTTTTCGTATCCAAAAAGACGACGTCTTTGTTCCTCCATCGTTGAAAGCTACCCATCCATGAAGAGTTCCAAGGAACGAGTATCTTGCGTGGGTTTGAAGTATTCGACTGAACTTCAAGATCAATGGTACTTCTGTCTCTGAATGATATATGGCGACACGTGGGTACTTCATTTTAAGGTAAATTAAAAGTTCGTCTATCCTCTTATCAAGTAGAAGCATTCATTTATCAAATTTGCCTGAAAGTCTTGTAAATTGGGCAAAATTTTACATAACTCTTTCGTCATCAACTCGATCGCAAGAATTCCGATCAGCGCCTTAGATTTTAAAATGTACAATAGTATAAGCGACAGCCAGAGACATTTTTAATGCTTTGAGAATCGGAAATCCTCGTGAAAAATTTAACCAAGCTTATTTTTCAACTCTTCGTATTTTTTACTTAAAAACAAAATAGGGTAGATGAGTTTTTGGACAAAAAATCGTATAACACTAAGTTCTTGTTGGATGTTCTGTTTTTTGCTCACTGCAAAATCATTTATGTTTTATAACTTTCTCCGAAGCTTAAAGAGTTCACTTGAGTGATATAATTCAGCGCAAAGGTATTCTTTTACTTAATGAGCTCAAATATCCAGGGGGGGGGGAGTTGATTTCCAATTTGCTCTCATTTGTGAATGAATAAAAACAATTATCGTTTATGTGCAATACAAGTGAAAATGTTTAATATCTAGCACTACAATTTTCATTGCTAAAAATGCGGGTATTCTTCTGACTTCTGATTAACGACTCAATATTCTTCAAGACAGAGTGTAGAATGAATAGTTTTTAAATGTTACTTAATCTCAATTAAAACATGAGATTGACATGAAAGCCCTCTCTAAAAATAGCAAACTATCACGCGATTTTAGAGGAGTCATTGTCATATAAAATACCACATAAAAACCGATATGACTATTTATTGGGAATTTTTAAGGATTTAGAATTTTTCCACTCAAACAAGTGAGAGTGGTCGATTATAAGCCGACATTTCATTAACTTAAGTACACATCCTGATTCCGTGGAAATCAAAACAAGGGCGAATTTTGGGCTCTACTGACATTCCTCTTCCCTACAGTCTCTCTACTCTCCCCATTCGACAACCTCCACCCCCAGCATTCCTTTAGTTTCATTTATCACATTACCCGTTGATGAAACGAGAACCCCATGCCCCCATCCATACATCACCCCGTGTTTCGTATTCACGACATCTCTTCACTCCCTCTTCCATTATTTCCGTCTTCCAGGTAAGTCCCGGCTGCAGTAAAATAAATCCCACCGCATCCATGTATCCATTCTTTCTCCGAGCAATATGAGCCATTCCCTTCTTGATGGCCGGAATTTTCCTCGAGTGAGCGCTTATATTTGATGGGAGCTTTTGACAACGTGTAATTCTTTTCTCGAGTGAACATTGCGCCCGAGGCGGATTAAGAATTATTAAGACTTAGGTGTGAAGAATATGAGCCATTTCTGAAATTTGATGCTTTTCGCTTCGCTCTCCTTTCTTTCGTTTTGTCAGAATGAAACAAAAAAAGCACACCTTAGAGAAATAATATATATGACTTTTATTTAATGACCGGATTCAGCTATTCCAACTATCTTCAGTTTCAAATTTTGATTGTTCTCTTGTACTGATCACACATGGTGGTGTGAAAGGCGGAAGAAGGGTGCTTGAACTCTCATTGGTGTTAAAAGAGAAGAGGGAGGATGCAAAGACTGAAAGGTTAACAGTTTAAATAATTTTTTCTCTCACCAACTAATCATTTTTTTATTGAGTTTCCATTTATTTGTGTATAATGAAGTGTAAATAACTAGTACATGACTCATTTATGAAAGGATTTTAAATATTTTGTTCACTTTGTGTAACAGAGTGGAAAAATAAGCCTTTAAAAATATCTTTATAATCACAAAGAAAAGTTAGAATCACAGAACAAGCATAAAGTGGAATAAACAGCGTAAAACTGTTAGTCTGTCTTTCAAGAAAAAAATATTTTTTCTTCATCATGAAATCTACTGTAACAGAATGGACATCCAACAGTTCAAATTAAATACCATAAGAAAAGAATTAGGCTCACCCTGGTTGTTGACTACATAATTCAATGTAGCAAACTAATCACGGCCGTTATACTGCCTATATTTAAAAAATATATATCAGATTGAATACAATTGTTTATTTTATTTCCAAAAGGCTTGTAACTTGTAACAGAGTAGGCAATTCAAAACATAGAAAATTTGGGGACACGGATAAATAAGTGTTTTTGGGAAATTTTTCTTTTTCATTTGCGTAATAAACTGCAGAAATGTGTTAGAAGCATCTTTTGTGAGTGCAGTGTAATTTATTTTGTTGTTACATTTCAGTTTAATTTTAAATCACATTTAAAATTCTAGCTATTTGAAGCTTTTCTCCTTCTTCTGACAAAGATTTTTTTTTTTTTTTTGTGCTTTCTAAATGGATTAAACCTAATCAATTGATACTTGATGGCACAAAATCAAATGGAGAACCAATATAAATACACTTAATGGGTGGTAGTTATTAAAATTGATTTTAAAAAATTCTACAGTCTCGGACATGATTTGTATCATTTTCGCTAAAATGACCCCTACACAAAAATATAACTAAAAATGCTACTCTAGAGTTTCATAGAAAATTAAATGTAGAAAATAATTTTGATGAAAAAATTCATTATCAGAAAATTCAAGCAAATAAAACAAAATTTTTTAAGTATATCAGTATGCGAAGCTATTGAATCTCAATCAAACGTTATTCTAAATTTAAATATCATGTAGTTTGTTTCGTATATTTTGTGTGAGTTGTTTTTTGAAACACACGCCCCTGCTTATTTGCATCTGCTTTGTCGATCGCACACCATGACGGATGACAGTGTCACAATAGAATGGTTCGCAGCGCCATCATTTTTCACATTACTCACTGATGAAACGGGATTTAATACCCAATACACCCATTCATCAACTTCGGTATTTCGTATTCATGACATTCCTCCCGCTCTTCATCTTCTCTCCCTTCGGGGAGTCCCCGCATGGTGGAAGAAGAAATCCACCATTTCTTCTCCCAGTTCTGCATCTTTTCAGCGGAATATGCACTTTTTTTTCTCTCTCTCTCTTTTTCTTATTAGCTCGAACCGCAGAATTCCGATGGTCGCGCGCTTTCGTTTGACAGGACGTATTGTCGTTCCGAAATTCTTTTATATAAAGTGAACAACCGAAAGAGCGAAGCGTGAAATAGTCTGATTTTGGGTGATGTATTTGACGAAGTTTTTTGCATGTTGAATATCTTTTAGGTTCGTATATTTGGGGACTTCATAATTTTTTTCGAATCCCTGTAATATTTTTTGATAAATTCAATTTGCGGATTCTATATAATACATGTACTAGCTTTTTACCCGGCGTTGCCCGGTATTGCATTTTGTTTAACTTATTTCATACTTACAAGATGAAATAGGTTACCTTAAATTGATAATTCATTGTTAATCGTAATCTTTGTTGTAAAATACTCATATTTAAATGTGTTACATTTTATCAATTTGTAAGCTCTAAGGCGTATCTCTACTACTCTGTATAGGGCCATTCCATGAAAAGTGAAACCAATTGGTCAAAAATTCATATTGAAGTTATGTTGCTATGTTATACATCATTTTAAAGCTTAAGATGTATATTTTAAGAATCCTGCATTGGTTTTTTGGTGAAAGTTAGAATAATACTTGTTTTCTTAGTTGGAAGTACGATATTCACGAACTTGTAAAAAATCAGAAAAAAGAACACATTTTCAAATGCATATTTCTCATTAAAAAATAAAAACAAAAATAACTACTTGTAGCACAATTTTAACTACTAAAACGGTACTATAATAATATGCATTCATTAATTTCTTTTGAATTGATATAAATGGTGTAATTGAAGTTTGAAAAACAGAAGTTTGATGTTACGTCTGTAACAAAAAAGAAGCAAAAGTTGTCATTACGTCCTAAAAAATGAAAATTAAAAAAAACCCTTAATGGTCCTTTTGGCAAATTCTTAGAGTAATTGCCCACCATAGTTAAAAATATTGCAACTGATTTAGTTTTTAAATTAATGCTGTTACAGACGTAACATTTCGGACATAACAAATGGCTCTATGTTACGTCCGTAGCAAAAGTAAATTTCCAATTAAATAGGTAAAAAGCACAGGATGAGCAATACATGTATATAGCATAATATGGTACGAGTACTAAAGTTTCTGGTACTTTGATTTTGAAATTTTTAATTATGTCGGCATGTAATTGAAATTTATTTCTTAAGCTTAATAAAATACACATATGGTATAACTGATTATAATTTATACCTCAACTGGCATTTTTTTGCTACTTTACATGGAAAGGGAGCTGTGGATGGAGTTGGTGGTATGGTCAAGCACCAGGTGTGGCAGAGAGTAAGATCTAGAACAGCATTTGTCAACGACGCTCTTTCCTTTTTTCAGTATGCAAACTCCATTGCAGAAAAAGTTAAAATTATTTATATGCCCCAGGAAAATGTTTTAAAGCTGACGCCAAAATTGGAAGAACGGTGGGATAACATCACGAATTTGCCAAAAGCCCGCGAAATGCATTGTTTTCGAACAGAATACGAAAATGCCGTTCGAATTTCGAGAACGTCGGACGAAAAAGGACACATTTTTTCATTCAAAAAAAATTATCAAAATTGACCAACTGTCACCAAGAAGGTTAAATTTTAGTTTGGTACTAGTATTCTGCTATATCATCCAACATTTTCAAATTTTTAAGTTCTAAGACCAATCACTGATTCCAGGGAGGAATTTACTTTTTCCGATTTTTTTATGTAGCAGCCCCATTATGCATTAATTTTAAGAATACAAATAAATAAATTTGTGTGAAGGCCCTTCTAAACTTTTCTTGTGTCAATCTTTCTTGGAAATAATTGTCTTAAGATGCATTAATTCATTGTTACATATTGACATATCGGCATATGCTCTCAACTCCCCCAGACTTACCCAAATTTTCTAAAGCTGTTACAGTATAACTTAAAATATTCAAATAATGTGTTAATTAATGATACTGTATTGTTTTAGCACAAAAATCTTTGTTAATTCCTGCTTTAAAGTACTGTTTTCTACTTTCAAATCAGAGATGTTACGTCTGTAACACCACTTTGTTTCGTCCGTAACAAGTTTATGAATTTTTTTCACAAATTCGGCAGTCAAGATCCACACAATCTTTATGGTTTTAGAAAGCTTGAAGTCTCTAGAACACGTATTAAAAAAAAAAGTTCAAAATTTCCGTATAAATCAGAGGAATATTGTAAGTTGTATGACATAGTCGAGTTTTTGCTGTTTTGTGAATTACGTCTGTAACGGGCAGTTTTTAATTTTTATATTTTTTTGTAATTAAGCAATCTGCACGCAAATTTAATTTAGCATAAACATCATCAAGTTACACTACAGGAAAAAAAATTGAAGACTTTCATCAGCCCAAACCAGAATTATTAGTGTTCAAAGTCTGCGATTGTTACGTCTGTAACGATGGAATTGCCCTATATTCAAAATTCAAAGAAAATGGCCATTTTGAGACACATTTTTTTTCATTTTGAGCTTTATGGGTTTTTTTATTTCAAAACCCCCCCAATGTGAATTCTAGTGCATCAAGGAACCTCTGTGCCAAGTTTGCTGAAAATTCGACAAAAACTGGATTTATTTAAGGATTTATTAAGGATTAATATATATATATATATATATATATATATATATATAGCTTATGGCTTAAATTCAGGAATTTGAGGAACATTATAAATAAACATTGTCTTCAAGGCAAACACTTTCGTTTTCATTAAAAAGGATTTTATACAATAAATTACTAAGTTTTCTATCAAGGTCTCTAAGGATGAAAAAAATTCAAAGTGGAAAAACTTAAGAAACCTTTAAAGAGACTGCTAATATGAAAAATAAATCGAATTAAGAAATTTAGAAATATACTGACATTTTTGTGTCATTATACTGTTTGTTGACGGAAAGAAAGTGTCTGCTATGAATATGTATTCTCCAGTTTGTATACAAATAAATTTTTATTTTCTGCAATTAAGGAATTTCCTTCTCCTAGTAATTTCACGTTTGGTTTTCCGTGGTTCATGGTACGTACTTTTAAATTTACGATGATCATTAGCATCAGCATCAACAGTAAAATTACAGGTAGCCATTCTTTTAGTTGGGCAAAAATTACTTTAACTCAATCGAACATTTCTTAAAAGTACATATTAATCAAGCATGAAAGCGTAAAAATCAGATAACTACTCTTCTTCTGATAAATATTCCGAAAAATATTTTGTAAATGAAAAAACAAAAAATTATATTGGTCAGTCGAAAATGAGTAAGGTGAATTTTTAAAAATATCTTGTTTTTCAAATATCGATATTTTTTTAAAACTAACGTGTGTATTTGTTTTATATTTTCTTAATTTACATCAGACATATCCATTACTCCTCTCACAAATTACTTATCAAAATGAAAAAGATATCAATGTTCATAATCAGTAGCGTACATAGACTTCGGCGCCCCCCCCCACATGATTTATTAGTGCGCCCCCCCCCCGTAAGATTTACAAGTATGCCCTATCTTAGATTTACAAGTATGCCCTATCTTAGATTTTTGGCAAAAAATTAAAAGCTGTAATAAGACTTCGTTGAAGAGTATTCTGATATTTGAAATCAAGTTTATTTCAAAATATAAAGCAATGAAAATTGTAATTGCAGAATTCAGGAAAGGTAATAAACACTATACACTTGCCACATTGAAATCGAATCGTACTAGAAAATACCAGGATATCTTACAATAATTATACTCCAAGTTTCATTAAGGGTTACTGTTAATTATAAAGCACATTAGAGAAAGAACACAAGGGAAAATATTTGCAGTCAAATTATATACAGTTAAGTTTCAATAAGATACTTCCTTGCAGGAGGATAAAATAAATTCTAGTTTCATTCGTTAAATTGAATTCGCCCCCTCCCAAAAACTGAGTTCAGGCGCACTTGATCATAGGAGGTAAATTAGAGGTGGACAGAAGGCTTATGTTATGCAGGAGAAGGCAGAGAGGGTGGTGAAATCATTACGTTATGCATCATATGTGACGTATCGATGCAGATTTCATTCGGAATACCTGGAAGTGACATTGAATACGAGGGAAAAAAAGTTTTTGTGTTATTTTTTCAAAGTGCGCCCCCATACCTCTGGCGCACCCTCCCCCCGCGCTGCGGGGGTGCTATGTACGCCACTGTTTATAATATAAAAGTAACTGACTAGTCAAACTACAAAATAAGGTATTATAAAGGGAATGAATATATCGGGTAATTTATTACAATGGAAACAAAACTGTATAAATACTGTATTTTGGCTCATAAATATAGCTTCTTTTTTGCACTTCTTTGCTGAACTTTTTATACTTTCAAAGTTTAAATAAAACTATATATATATATATATATATATATATATATATATATATATATATATATTTTTTTTTTTTTTTTTTTTGACTTAAAAACCTGAAAGTAAAAACCTCAAAACAAGAAAAAATTCAGCGATGAAGCAAACTATTTTTCCCACATTTTTTTACCCAATAAAAACTGCAAAAGTTGAACAGTAAATTATTAGACTATTCAAATGGAAGAAATTAAACAAAATGTTACGTGATCTTAAATGTGAAAGATATATTCTTTAAATGGAATCGTCTCATGGCGAAGACTACTTCATGGAAAATTTTAGAAAGATTTTATAGAGTTTTTCGTCTTTTTTTTTTTTTTGGTGGGGGGGGGGGGGGAGAGCACCCCCGCTTAGTATAGCTCAAAAAGATTCTCACTTGTAAACCTTTTTTTATTCATACATGAGAAAGCAATTAATGTCCTACGTCGAAAATTAGAAAATGGCAGAATAAATCAAAGTCTATTAAATATTTAAGAGCTTCGAAGAGCATAAGATTAATATTAGCTATCGTGGCAAATCCGATTCCTGTAACAATTTCGTACAAATTCCGTTTCATGCAATTAATCCTCGTTAAATTGAAGGGCTGTCTATCAAAGATGTGGTTAGAGCTCTCCTTTGTTCCGCATCATCGTTCATTATTAATGACTGGCCCTGTGCTTGATTGAATGGGTTGGCTTCATTGTTCGAAACTGAATGGAATAGTAAACAGTGCATGTGTTTGTGTTTTTAGCTCAGTGGCAACAACAGTACATTTTCGTAAATCCGTCATTGAACTATCCATGTCATTCAGTTAATCGACATCGTATCCGATGTCATTTATGCAAAGAGTGTTCCTTAGGCAAGGGCGGATTCAGAAATGCTCCAAAGGAGCGATTGTTTTTTTAACCACGTATACTGGTATAATAAGAAACCTTTAAATCATATTCCAATTTATTTTGAATCATTTGAAAACTTGTATTACGACTTTTTTCATCATCATTTTGCAGATTCAAATTCTTGGTATAGTGATAGCAATACCATAGGAGTGAAATTAATTCAGTTTTTTATTGTAAGAAAAAGGTTGTGACTACGTTAGGCCAAGCAATACTTAGGAAACAAATAAAAATAAAAAATGCTATGAAAATAATTTGATAGTCAAAGTCATTGTATTTTAAGCAGCACTGCAACAAGTGTCATATCGAGTACTCGGTAATCGGCTCAAGTGCTACTCGGTACGCTGTTTTCTGAATTTGGCTGAATTTTCGCCCAAGTTTTACAGATTCTATTGCATTCTTTTTGCATTGCCAGGGCCTTCTGAATTCTGTTACACATTTTCTTTGTCACAAGACTTTTTGAAAGTGTGTTTTAACTTCTTTAAAGGAATGACATATAGAAACGGTAGTGACGAATCTAAGAATTTAATCGAAAAAAATATTCAAAATATGCTGCTTGAATTCATTAAGACTAAACTAAATTTACATTCTTCTCTGGGAAAAAAACATACACTTGTCGTATTTATTACTTTTGGTTCTCTTGTATTTTTTAGTGAGCTAAGTTTTTGAACTAACTTGCTCAAAAAAGAAAGAGAAATATTTTCCTGGAAAAATTCTTTTAGCCGTCAAACTAGTAAATGTTTATCAGTGTCGTAACATTTCATCACTTTCGTTGCTTAACATCCAAAGCTTGCCAAAATTTCCTCACTAATGCCCTTCTTCTAAGTGCCACATAAATAGAAAGCGTCTGGCAAGCGTTTGATTATGCATAGGCGAGGGAGGTGATTTTCAAGCCGTGTCAGAGACATGTGCCAAAATTTTTATTTTGAAGTTACTTTTCTCTTTACACGTGGTTATATGTGCTAAGATTTTCAAGTTCTCGAAATGTATCCCTCTTTTTATGCTTGGAGGACTTTTTGTTACCACTCTTTTTTTTTCTCTTAAGTAGCACCACGTTGTGAGACTGGCATTGCAGGAAAAAGTCAAAATTATTCCACACCCGTTCGTCAATGCAAATGAACCAAAAAAAAAACAGAGCGATATTTTTTTAAGTTGGCTTTATACTTGAACTACCCAGTTTGTCGTCTGTACAGACGTTTATTGACTTCTCGATTCTTTTTTAGCGGAACTTTGATCAAAATAAAATGCAAAAATGTCTTTTTTTGACCGAGTACCGAGTCTGGTTTTATAGTTAACAAGTGAGAGAAGCGATTCCATGGAAATTAAGTAGTTTTGGGTATTGACCAATTATTATAATAATTAAGGGCAGTAGCCCCTAATAATTAAAAAAAACGATTGTTAAACTACATATTTGGTCCTGAGATCCGGATCAACAAAGGTCGTATAAACGAGGTTGTTGTTGCATTTGTTATGTTGCATTTTTAAAACGAGGCTTAATCAGGTTAAAGCAGCCGAAGAGGTTATGAGGTCAAAAAAATGACAAACTGAAATATACCCCTCACTTTGTGAAGTTTACTCTGAAAGAGCTTTTGTTTTTCCGTAAATAATTAGAATTTAATTACACTCTGAAAAAGATCGCTTGTTAGATGATGAACCCATCAACGTGGTCAACGAAATTCTCACCAAGTTCTATGTTGCAGTCCAAGTGAAATATTTGTGTGTATGAGTGAAAAGAATTTTTTATAGACTTAGGTAGTTCTCTATGGTTTTCTCTTTTTGTCTCGGAACAAGATGTTTATGTCACCAACTTGTGGCTACCAATTTGCTACATATTCAATCAATGAATGATCTCTGTAGAAGTGGTTTTTTTACCAGCGTAGTGTGAATACGGGAAAAACAACTTGCCCAAGCAAATCTGGGCTGAGGTCCGCATAGTTATGTTTTTCTGACTTACAAATTCACAGAAATTTTGACTGACAGATATACAATATAATGTAATGAGGATAAATCGACTTCTTCTCGCTAAATAGGTGCTTAGGTTCTCGACGAAAGATGAGCGTTGACAATGGCTTCATTTTTCTATGAAAGGTGCCGAGGCTGCATTATAGCTTACAATAGTGTCTCTAACTAAATTGATTGACTTTGCAGTGGTAACCAATCTTTTTTCATTAATCCTAAGGGGATGGGGCATATCATAAAATGATATTTTCATGCCAGAATGCATACAATATCTTTTTAATGAAATGTGTTCCTAAATGTAGAGATATATGTAAAAGAAAGGAAAATTACAAATCAAGAACTGTTGTTGTAATTATTTGATGTTTATTTTGTTACTTCACAGTTTGTATCGGTTTTCATAATCAAATTTCTGAACATTTGGCTCCAAACTCGTGTGACTAACCGATTTTTTCGATTTGTAACACAGAACAAAAAAGCGGACCTCACGGGTGACCTTTGCGGGCCGTATGTGGCCAACGGGACATAGCTTGGGCATTACTGGAATCGTATATTTCAAGCAAGACTTAGTATGCATTGCTGTCAGTAGTTTATTGTCATTAGTTTATTATTTGATCTGAACCATATTTATTTCTGGCTCTATTTTAGGATATCATATGACTTTTATACTTAAAAAATTTACATGAAACAGCGATTCTGCTTCCCCGTCGGCCAGAAAAAAGAAAATAGCCTTTTCTCCTTCACTATATGAAAAAAAGATCATTTAAGTTACAATAACATATTAAAAATGCTATTGAAGATTTATCTGCAAGAAATGGTTGAATATTTTAATACAATTAATTACATACTGTTTAAAAACTTTCTTCACAGTTGACAGTTACACGAATAGTTTTAATTTATTCTTCAATTCAGTGTGACAGTCAGCTAAATTTTTATATTTATAGTCTAAAAAGAATATAATAAAAAGTATTTACAAATTACTACATTTTTTTTTTTTTTTTTGAAGTATGATAGTCATGGAAAAGGAATATAGGGTGAGCCTTTCCTTAATCATAGTTTAAGGCTAAGGATTAAAAGCAAAGTATCTGCAAAATCGGATCATACTTTGAATTTACAAAAAAAAAAAAAAACCACAGTTAAAATTGGTTTCTCCCTCTTCTTCCTTTTCGCTTAAAAAATCAAAGAACCGTCAGAATCAGTTCTTCCAGTGAGCATTTAAATAAATAAGAGAAACAATAAAACTGCTACTAATGAATAACCTCCGTTTTGGAATCAGTCTAAAATATAGCCAACGCCTAAAATGTAGAATTGTATATAAATAATCAAAAAAAATTAACAGTATATTCTTCGAACTACGTAAATAAATTTCAAATTTCTATTTTCTCTATGTAACGCAAAAAGGTTTTCTTATTTTTTCGTTCGTAGAATAAAACAATTTGCCTCCAATTTTCTCTTTTGGGGATTTTCTGTTCGTGTAATTCCGTGTTTCAACGCACAGTAAGTAAAGCAACAACCCTTAAAAGGTTTTCAAATCTAACCCTAGGCTTACTTTCTAGATTATTCCGGCTTACTAGCGTCTTTGTCACAAAACACTCAACAAGGAAAGAAAATTGTCTTAGACGCAATTTTCTTGACAGTTTCAATTCTCAAGGTCCTACGAAACTTCGCCCCACTAAGTTTCAGCTTCCATTAATGCTAAAGCCTGTTGTAACATGCTACGGTTTCTATTATTAGTTCCATAGCCCAGTCACCCTTTCGCTCGCCATATCGAAAAGAATTAAAGTACTATGTTACCATAGCAACGCGCTCTCGTTGCCAGTCTTCGGGAAGGAATTTTCTGCTAAGGATGACAAATCGCTGTGAAGTCTTTAGGGCATGTAATTGACTCCGCCATTAGCGAAAATAGCCATTTCCTTTTTTTATTTACTTTACCTGTTTCTTTTTTGTCCTCTCTTCTTCGACTGTTAAATCTCTAAGGAATCCATTTTTTTCACACTGTTCGAACCTTTTTTTTCTTCTTCGTCTGATGTTACGGGAAGTGGAGTTTGATGAAAAGATAAATTTTTTGAGCCCTTCCTATTTCTATTTGCGGCTTTTATTTGTTAGTTTTCGATGATTGATATGTAATCTAATTTATGGCTAAGCGTAAACAGCATATTTCTTCAGCGGTATAAAATATTGCTCTTGTCAATTTTCTAGAAAATTACTATTTTAACCAGTATCCAACGAGATTATTTAGTTCTAGGGATTTATCGCGTTTTCGATTAAATCTCTGTACATAAAAATAGATGTATGTTTGTTCCTTATACAAATCCAGTTTTCTTCGGATTTTCATCAAACTTGACACAGAGGTTCCTTGATGCACTAGAATTCCCATAGGCGGGGTTTTGAAATTTTGAAAAAATCCAAAAAGCTCAAAATGTATTAATTTTTTTTCTCAAAATGGCCATTTTCTTTCAATTTTGAATATATAGAGCAATAGAGATAAGCCTTTAAGCATACAAATTGATAAAATTTCACACATTTAAATATGAGTAGTTTCCAACAAAGATTACGATTAACAATGAAGTATCAATTTAAGGCTCACCTATTTCATTTTAGCATGAAATAAGTTAAACAGAATGCAATACCGGGCAACGCCGGGTAATAAGCTAGTAATTTATTTTTAAAAAAAAATTTTAAAACAGGTTTACTACAAACGATGCTATATATCCAGAAGTATAGCAACCACAAAGATGAGGAATGTATGAAAATGACCACAAACTCATCTTGGAATTGAGGTGTACAGTATTTTTTGTGCACAAGTGTAGTATTTTTTTGAGATCAAGAGATTTTATAACATAATAAGATTTCAACAACTCTTTATTAACATTTGGACTCGATTTAGCATGGAATCCACCAATTTTTTACTCTCATTTGTAATATTTGCGTCATTGTACCAGACATGAATTAGCGCAGTGATTAGCTTCTCCATAGTTGAACAGCCCTCATGCAATAGACAATTCTTGCATATAGCCCAAAGATTCTTGACTGGATTGATATCAGGAGAGTTCCCAAGTCCTCCATTGTCTCCATTTGGTTCTCAGACACGAATTTTCAAATAATTTTGGGCGTATAGTAAAGGGCTAAGTCCGGCTGAAAAATCTCCATTCCGTCTGTGTATCGTTTCTTCAATACTGGTAAAGCATTTTTTTCCGAAATTGTAATAGATTGCTCAGAACGCATCATACCCTCAGCAGGCTGCAAAGAAACAACCCCATTTTAATTGAAACAACCCCCAAACATCTTTTGAGGGTATAAACATATCGTTTATGCTGCAGTCCCGAATTCTTTTACCTAGAGGTCTCCGTTCGTTAGCCTTTTTCAAGGAAATGAATTATGTCACAAAATAGTTCTTTCCTCTCATTTTAACAGCTCAATTCTTACATTTTAATACCCACAAGTAGCCCTTTTTCTTCAATGGTTTGGTCAGAAGCTGTTTCTTCATAGTGCGATAGGCTAGCCGACCGGCTGCAATAAGGTGCTTCCGAGCAGTTAATAAGCTCATATTTATTCCATACCTTTTTTAATTTCTAATAAGTGCTGAATAAGTCTTTTTACTCTACATAAGTAGAAAAGAGTCATCTTTTGGTAATGTTTAGAATTTTCAGGAACATTTCCCTCTCCTTTTTGGCGATATGGATCCTGCTTCTCTATTTTGTTTTTACACATCGTTCGCTCCTCACATTTGCAATACTAACGTCAACTATCTTCAAAATTTCTCTATTAGTCATTGGCGTATGTCTGGAAAGAGTAACAATCTTTGTACGATTTCGTGGTGTCACATTTATCGCTGACAACAGTGAAACCTCAACTGACGTGATCATAGATGCAGTTTTAATCTACGGAAGTTCCTGCGCATGCTCCCCTAGAGCCCCTCGGATTAGTGAAAATTGACAATAGGAGAAGGATTTTTATCTCATCCACATTTTTACTACTTTTAGAATGATTAGTGAAAAATATTTGGATTAATTTCAAAATTAAAGAAAAAATTTCTTTGTTTCAATTAATTAGCACAAGGGTGTAATGTCTTTCTTACGGCCTCGTCTATCATTCTCATAGACTGTAAATCGTTTCAGATGACTGGCTATCTCACGCTTCCCCATCCCCAACGACGGACTACGACGAGTACGAGTACGATGCGGAAGAGCAAGAACCGCACCAGGACGGCACCGTCCTCGTCGATCTCGATGATGATGATGATGATGATGATGACGATGACGAGGCTGATCCGGCACAGGCCCAGAACAGACACGACTCCGAGTTTATGTTCGTGCCGTCCAAAGACAACAGGCTGCTGCTGGAAGATGCCGACGGCCCCATTAAGGTAGGTGGGATCAGCTGGAGTCCGGGCCGTAACTAGACTATTGTTTCGGGGAGGGATTTACCAACACATTTCTCGTGAAATCTATATGAAAAATAAAATTTGATTTCATGTTCTTAACTCTATTGCTTTTTGTTACAGTAGATGCTTAAGGGGCATTAACATGAAAAGTAAAATAACAATATTTTTCCAATGAAGGAAAAAATTCGGATGTGTATAAAGCATCTTCACCCCAGCTAAAAAGTTGTGTTGTGTGAAATTATGTTCGCAAAAACTACAATAAAGATAAATACTGCAGATAAATCTTACTCTCTCTCTCTGAATTACTTTATACAATCATTCAATAATGATAATTTCATTTTTCAAATGAAATTGAAAAGTAAATTAGAAAATCAAAAATAAAATAGTAAAAATATTATTTTTCAGCAAAAAAAAGCATTAAAATAGTTTTGAAAATTTTCGGAGGGGGTTTGAACCCTAGAAACCCACCCTCAAATATGGCCCTGGTTGGAGTAAATGGAAACAAACTATGACCACTACGCGGGGTAATTTTTGAAACTGAACTGCTGGTGAGTGAGGATTACGCATAGACTAATAAGAGTAGAGGGAGCTTTTCCGGAAAAAATGTTCTCGCTTGTACCACGTGACGTAAAACATTTTATGATAAGGCCTATTTTACTTCAATTTGAAAATCACTTATTTGAGAATTAATAAGGATACCAATATAGCTCAAATGGCATGAAATATTAGATACACGTTTTTCCGAGTTTGAAAAAGTCCCTTTCTCATTTCAAAGAAATGAGGTTCACGATGGAAATACGCCAAGTCAATGTTGTTTTATAAAAAGCAGGAGTTTTTTCTCTCTCTCTCTCTCTGTTTTTTTTTTTTTTTTTTTTTAATTCTCTCGTCCCTTCCCTCAAGTTCGTCCTTATAATGAATCTTTCAGTTGTTTTTGTTACAATTGGAAAAAGAACTTTCTTATGGGGAGCTGTATTATGAAAGCTTATTCTTCTTTCTTTCACTTATTACATTCGGTTTTCGTGTTTTAGAATAAATAACAACAAGAAGTTCTGTCAAGAACTAAACGAGCCTACTTTCCCGTACATCGACATCGGCATTCTCGCATCTGATCATTATTCTCTTGTTTATCTGAGACTGAAAATTATGTCAAACATACCTTTTTAGCACTTAGAGCTGATTTCGAAAAGCAAAATATGCCCCTCTCATCAGATGAAATAGACACGTAAAAAGTAATTAACAAATAAATAAAGTTTTGTCACACCTTTTAAAGACTGTAACTGTTACAGTTCCTCCGTAGAAAAAATCCTCCATCGTTTTCAAAAAAAAACAATAAATAAATAAAAATAATAATAATAATTAAAAAAAATAAATAAATAAAAGTACAAAGATCATCAAAACACATTTTATCAAAGAAAGAAAGAAAAAGAAAAAAAAATCGTCCGTTAATAAAATGTCCGGAATTTCACTTTTAATCCGTTGCCAGTTGTTAAATATAAATAAAGAATAAAATGTTCTCGTAAATAAAAAATTTTTGTTACAAAAAAAAAATCGTCTGCAAAAATAAAAATAATAATAAATAATAATAATAAATAAAATAAAACAAATGAATAAATAAACAAAAAATCGTCTGCACGTTCAGTCATTTTTTTCTGAGCCTGCATTTCCGCCATGTTCGCGGAGTCGGAGTCGGAATCAGAGTCCTCACAGAAGATTACTTAGAAAAGTACTTTACAAACATTATTTATCAAAACCATTTTCTTACAAAGTTAGTTTGAAGGAAATCCGACTTTAAGTTCAGGATCAACATTCAACTTAAATTCCCCGTAGACGCTAATGTAATTTTTTTTTCTGAACGGTTCACTATTGAACAAAAAATGGGTTGAATCAAAAAGCGAAATATGGGAATGTATGGGAAAGTCTCTCCGAAATCTTTCAAACAAAAAAAAGTTTATTCCATTCGGACGGTTCACTCAAAAGTTATTAGGTGGGGAAAGGTTGCTTAAAAGGTTCAATGTTGAACGAAAAATTATTCAAATCGGAAATGTAGATACGGGAATGAAGTATCCTTGATGAGATATTCCGAACGAAAAAAAGATTTTGTTCAAATCGGATTGTTCACTCAAAAGTTAGCATCGCGGGACAGGTTGTTTGAACGGTACAAAGTTGAACCAAAAATTGTTCAAATCGAAAAATCAGATATGGGAATGAGCTGTACTCGCCGAGATCTTTCGAACAAAAAAAAGTTTATTCAATTTGGACGGTTCACTCAAAAGTTATTAGGTGGGGAAAGGTTGCCTGAACGGTTCAATGTTGAACCAAAAATGTTCAAATTGAAAATTTAAATACGGTAATAAAGTATCCTTGCCGAGATGCTTCGAACAAAAAAAAGTTTGTTTAAATAGGACTGTTCATTCAAAAGTTATTAAGGGTGACAGCTTGTTTGAACGGTTCAATGTTGAACGAAACATTGTTCAAATCGAAAATGTAGATACGGGAATGAAGTATCCTTGAAAAGATCTTTCGAACAAAAAAAGTTTGTTCAAATCGGACTGTTCATTCAAAAGTTAGCATCGCGGGACAGGTTGTTTGAACGGTTCAAAGTTGAACCAAAAATTGTTCAAATCGAAAAATCAGATATGGAAATGAGCTGTACTCGCCGAGATCTTTCCAACAAAAAAAAGTTTGTCCAAATCGGAATGTTCATTCAAAAGTTATTAGGGGGGGGACAGACAGACCTACCGACCGACGCACAAATTCCCCATCTCAATAGCCTACTTTCAAATTTTTAATTTTTCGATATTCATTTTACCTCTTTATTTTTTTAACTTGGCGATATTTTTCGGACTTGGCGATATTTTTTTTAACTTGGCGATATTTTTAGATGCATTAAGCTACTTTTAATACTTTTTTCGTCTTTCTTTTATTTTTAACGGGAAAGTAGGCTAAAAAGCACCGTTACCAACAAGTTACCTCTTTCTGTTGCAGGTGAGACACACTGGGAAGAATTCCTTTCCCCTAGTAGCCACCGACGACGATTCAGAGGAAGACAAAGACCAACGGTTCGAATTCACCGCTGACGATGAAAGTCAAAGTGATGAAAAAGTGGAAGACAAGGATGACAGCGATTTCGATTCAGAGGAGGATACGCACCCTAAAATTTCAGTAGAGGTATCAGAATTAGTTTATCCTGTTTTGCTAATATGCAAATTGTTTCTACATCCTAACTTGAAAGGTCTAAATGGTAATGCAGTCTTCAGAAACATCATCACTTCACTATGTTTCATGAAACGTATTATGATTGACATTACGAGTATATAGAAATCGTTTGATCCGCCTGTGCCTATTTTTGAGTACCGTTGGACTACTGTAGACGTCGTTCTTTTTAAGGGAGGGGGATGGTTCCAGTGCCACAAAGCGTGCATTGAGCACAAATCCTGTACTGCCAATTTTTACTTAGTTTATTAGTAAAATTACACTGAAAATGTTGTCTAGTCATTCCAGTGACTGTAGTCACATATTTTCTGGATTAACAAGAAGTTCTGTCAAGAACTAAACGAGCCTACTTTCCCGTACATCGACATCTGCATTCTAGCATCTGATCATTATTCTCTTGATTATCTAAGACTAAAAATTATGTCAAACATACCTTTAAAAGCAAAATGTACCTCTCTCATCAGATGAAATAGACACATAAAAAGTAAATAAATGAATAAATAAAGTTTTGTCGCACCTTTTAAAGAATAACTGTTACAGTTCTTCCGTAGAAAAATTCCTCAATTGTTTTCAAAAAAAAATTAAAAGTACAAAGTACATCAAAACACATTTTATCAAAGAAAAAAAAAAAAAGAAAAAAAAACTCGTCCGTTGATAAAATGTCTCGAATTTCACTTTTAATCCGTTGCCAGTTGTTAAATATAAATTAAGAATAAAATGCCCTAGTGAATGAAACATTTTTGTTACAAAAAAAATCGTCTGCCAAAAATAATAATAATAATAATAATAAATTCAATAAAACAAATGAATAAATAAACAAAAAATCGTCTGCACAGTCAGTCATTTTTTTCGGACTGTTTACTCAAAAGTTATTAGGGGTGACAGCTTGCTTGAGCGGTTCAATGTTGAATGAAAAATTGTTCAAATCGGAAATGTAAATACGGGAATGAAGTATCCTTGAAAAGTTCTTTCCAACAAAAAAAAGTTTGTTCAAATCGGACTGTTCATTAAAAAGTTAGTATCGCGGGACCGGTTATTTGAACGGCTCAAAGTTGAACCAAAAATTGTTCAAATCAAAAAATCAAATATGGGAATGAGCTGTACTCGCCGAGATCTTTCCAACAAAAAAAAGTTTGTCCAAATCGGAATGTTCATTCAAAAGTTATTAGAGGGGGACAGACAGACAGACCGACCGACAGACCGACAGACACACAAATTCCCCATCTCAATACCCTACTTTCAAATTTTTAATTTTTCGATATTCATTTTACCTCTTTATTTTTTTAACTTGGCGATATTTTTTGGACTTGGCGATATTTTTTTTAACTTGGCGATATTTTTTGGACTTGGCGATATTTTTTCGATGCATTAAGCTACTTTTAATACTTTTTTCGTCTTTCTTTTATTTTTAACGGGAAAGTAGGCTAAAAAGAAAAAAAAAAGACTAATCATGAAATTTGACATCTGAAGTCCTTATAACTGATGAGATTGTCATTAACAAGTTTATCCCCACTGACAGCTCCGGGCTTTTAAACCACATTCTCATTTAAAAAATCTACTTCAGGTTTTTTTTTTTTTTTTTTTTTTTTTTTTTTTTTAAGGGAGAGGGGAGTTTGTCCTTACCTTGTTTTGTTGTTGTTTTTTTTTTTTTTTTTTTTTTTTTTTTTTTTTTTTTTTTTTGGTGTGTGTGTGTGTGTGTGTTTTTTTTTTTTTTTTGTTTTTTTTGGTAGGGGGGGGGGAGATTTAACAGCTCTACAATCTAACATATAGCAAATGCATTGCCGTATTAAATTAATGAATCTAGCAAAATGATTAATTTAAAAAAGACCGGTTAAGAACTATATTTAAGTAACGTAAATATTTATTCTTGGCTTAATTCTACGTCATTTAACATCTTTCCTCACTAAATGTGAAGATTTTGTAGAATATGAAAATTTGTCGTCGATGACATTTACTACGTCGATGACATTTACCGGACAATTATTACTTTTAATAGAATAATAGTACTATAAATTTCGGTATAGTTAATATTGAAAACACTGCTGTTGTTGGTGTCCTGTGTCAGCAAATTGAGGTGCTTTTCTTCACTTTTCAAACTGTACTGTAATTTGGTGCTAAGTACGACTTCCACAGTGCACAAATCCCATAAGGACCCCTTCATAGGGTAGGCAACCATTCACAACCACATTTACACAAAGAAAGGACATCGACTGGCACTAGCGCCGACTTCATGGGGCTTGGGGAATAATTTGTGTGTGTGTGTGTGTGTCTTTTTTAAGGGAGTGACAAGTGCGGTTTTTTTTTTTCTGCTTGAGAAATATCAATGAGAATTGTGAAATTTTTTAGTAATTTGTAGGCCACTTTAAACCCAGATATCAATTCTAAGACCATATTTAATATGCTGAAATATGCTCTGGCGCGCCTAGACTTTCCTTTTTAAGATTTAAAGCTATGCTATGGCGGTGCATCAAATATAAGGGGGAACTTTGGTGGACTTCACAAGTTACTTATAGATTCACAGCCATAAGTAATGTAAAATTTGTACACCAATTTTTAGATTATTTTACCTTTGAAAACTCCATGTCATATATAATTGGTTTCTGTAAATTATACGCATCAGAAAATATGTAAAATGCCATTTTCAAGGTACGAAAATAAAAAAAATTTCTGGGGGAGGACCTCCTGACCCCCCTCCTCCCTTTATCTGGTTAAAGGGACAACATTCTATACCCCTAGATCTTCAGCCCCTTCAATAATTTTTAGAAGTCGACGCCCCTTGGGACAGGCGAGAGAAAGTACATCCATGCCTGAGCCAGGATTCAAACCCGGGACCTACCTATCCGGTCAGGCACATCTAACCACTAGACAAGGAGGTGGGCATTGAAAATACTGTGCTAAATACATGTAGAAATATCCCCCACCCCACCCCTCAA
The DNA here is from genome assembly GCA_038373865.1 of Uloborus plumipes. Lineage (NCBI taxonomy): Eukaryota > Metazoa > Arthropoda > Arachnida > Araneae > Uloboridae > Uloborus > Uloborus plumipes. Next base: position 25,549 of record JAXGGA010002341.1, on the reverse strand, counting down.
AAGAAAAGAGTTCTCAAAATATACAACAAAATAAAAACATCTCTTCTTCTCTACTCTCTACTAATAATAAAGCTGAAGGTGGGTCTGTCTTTCTTTCTGTCTGTTACGCGCGTAGCGCCAAAACCGTTCGGTCGATTTTCATGCCACTTGGCACAAAATTAGTTTGTAGCATGTAGTTTTGCACCTCGAAGCGATTTTTCGAAAACTCCATTTCGTTCTTTTTCTATTCGAATTCTTAGCGGAAATTCGATAAAATAGGGAAGAAATATTTCATACACATTTTCAAGTCTTATGTCATTCGAAAGCTTGAAATTTTCTGCACAAAATGAAGTTTTTTCGAAGTTTCTACGATCATCAGGAGAGCTGTAACAATTGTTTTTAGAATCCCGGAACTCAAGGCTTACCTTCAGTAAAGCAAGCCAAACGATTCCAAAATGGTTGAGCTCTCGAATAAAATTTGTTTGAAAAGAGAGATAAAATGAATTATTTTATCAACGGAAATCAACTTTTCATGTTGTTACTATGGTTACGTGTTCATACTTATTTTTGTTTCGTTCTTTTTCCAGCGTTGCCAGACGTAGTATTTTTGATTCTACGGTAGTATTTTTTCGGCCCAAATAAGGAGCGTAGTATTTTTCTGGCAACCCTGTTTCCAATTTCCTAATGACTTAGTTAAAAGATTTGGCGGATTTTTTTTTTCATTTTCATAGATTTCGCATTTCAGCAACATTGATTTTGGCAACGTTTGGAAACAGTAGTATTTTGTAATATTTTTTTTAGAGGAGGCGTAGTATTTTTTTGTTCCAATTCTCTGGCAACCCTGTCTTTTTCCCGGTGAAGACGCTTTGGGACCCTGCTTGGCGTTTCAAAAAGTCAACTACGCAAAATAGCCAGAGTTACCACGCTTGGAGCGCCTATCGCCCATTTAGCGAGAAAAGGGTACCTAAAGCACAGATTAACCAAATATCGTATCAATTGCGATATTGCATCGTTCTTTTTAAAGTGTTTCATTTCGGAAAATGTATTGTTTTGTTTTTTAAGCTAGGAAAGAAAACTTTCTTCTTCTTTTAAACTTTGGTAAGATTTCTGTTGGTTTCTGCTATCAACAAAATTGTTCTTATTTTCTCTTTTGGCTTATTTTTGTGCATTTCCCTTGCATTCGAATGTTCCAAGGGGGTGTTTTACCCCATTTATCGGGTAAATCAGTGTTTTCAATGCAAGGTGATATGAATTGGTTAACAAAAGTGATTTGAATTGGCGCGACCACTTGGCGATATATCGCCAAGCTTTTGATCGCCAAGTGTTTGACACCAATTTGGCGAATTTTTTTTTTTTTTTTTTGATTTAGGTTCAATTTGGCGCTGTTAGCGATATTTTGCGAAAAATCCACTGAATGATGTTAAAATCGACGATATTTAGGAGATTAATCATTGTAAAACATTTTTTTGCATTGTTTCGTAGCAAACTAGGGATACAAATGTTTGAATTGTTATCTTGCTCACTCCAAGCACTATTTTAGCACTTAAGGCATCTACTAAGAAATTTACACGTAAAATTAAGTAGTGTGGGGTCCATATCAGATCTTTATATCATACTTTGAAGGAATTATAGTTGAATTACAACTAAAATAGAGCATTTTTTCTGCTATATCAATTATTTTACAAATGAACTTTTAATTTTATACCACAGGCAAAGCCGTGCGGGTACCGCTAGTTATTCATATAAAGCAGTAAGTCATACCGTCCCTAAGCCAGGGCTAAGGCAGATACATGCAATACACCACCAACTCGTGTATTCCATCCATGGACTACAGTTCCGTGCTTTTTGGCACTCATCCGCATGGAATAGGAATTGAACGAGCTAAAGGCAGAGCAAAAAGAGCCAACAAAAACTGGTAGCTAGTGTGAAATTAACACCAGCGAAAATTAAAACTACCCTTCTTTTTTTTGGCTTTCTTTGCTATATAAGGGGATTTCTGCCTCTAGCTCGTTTAATTCCTATTCCATGCTGACGAGTACCAAAAAGCACGAAACTGCAGTCCATGGATGGAATCAACGAGTTGGTGATGTATTGCACATTATTCATAATTTTGGTTTTGCTGATCATGGATAGTTTGTGAGCCATAAATCTCTCAAATAACTTAAAAAACAATCAAATGTTTTTATTTCATGATTTCATTACTGTTGCCTATATTCGTGGGTGTATTGGTGATTTCAGGAAAACGACACTGTGGAAATTCTCCCCAGCCAGGAAACGAACGACGATGACAACGAAGACGACGACGATGAAGAGTTCGAAAACGACCTGGAAGGGGACGACGAAATGTTCGAAAATCCAGATGAGGATGCAGCCCAGGTTATCTATGGTGATCACGTGTTCCTGTATTGAAGACAAATTTATGTGTTTCATCAAGTGCAAATATTTTAATGTTTCTCATATGTGTTCCATCAGAATTCATCATTTTCTTAAAATTTTTAAGCGAAACTAAGATGTAAAAAGCAGCTATTTCTTCAGAAGAAGATTTGTGATAGCTTGAGATTACTGTCATTATAGCTCTTATCAAGAGATGACTCGTTTTTTTCTTAATTTTCTTCTTTTCAGAAAAAAATACATCATGCATTTATTGCTCATATACAGCGTAATTGTTTGAGAAATTATAAAGTTATTTTCTTCTCATAAATTCATTATTTTTAAGCAATGGTGTAATGTTTTTATGTCCTATTGCTGTTTCTGTGATAGAAATGTTTACTGTTATGCGGTTCAAATTCTATAAGAGTGCGCGGGTCTGAGTTGCAGTGGAAACTCAGTGTTATATAAACTAGCTCAGCCACTAAGTTTAAGTTGGTGGCGGTCGCAGAAAAAGCCTCATAAACTAAACACAACAATACAAGCTCCCCTCATACGCTGCTAGTTTATCATTTGAGGTTTGCTATCGCACAACATCAAAAAGCTAAGGTTAGAACTTAGAACTAAGTCTCTAAAACTCGAAATATACATTGGAAACAGGTATATTTTAAAAACGCTAAAATTAGCCGTAGCAAGAGTTTTGCCAAAATGTTCTGGCTATAATTTTACAGACATCATCATTGAGTTTATAATATGCTGTAAGGCAGTGGTGTCCAAGCTGAGGCCCGCGGATCGTATGGGGCTCACGAAGCTGGTCCATGCCATACGGACCGTTATTTTCAATGTTACACTGTAAAATAATTCCGAAATGCTGCGGATCATTTCTGGGTAACGTTCGAAATGTCTACCCATTTCCTGTGAAAACAAGTTTCTTTGCGTAAACGTTTCCTGATATGACATAAGTTACATGAATGTGGACCTCTCACTGCTGTAAAATATATTTTTAACTATCAGTTAGAAAGAATAAGGACTTTTTTAAGCGGTTCTTCTTCAGTTACGATTAGAGCCTGTCCAAATTGACTTCGCCCCAAATCAAGGATAGATACAGAAATTTTTCAAGGGGGCGATTTATTTTTCTTAATTTTACCATGCATATCAGTTTACAAATATTGGTCACAAAATTTTCGGACTTCAATTGCGAAACATTTCCGGAGAAGAGCCCCAAACCTTCGTTCCCCAACTTCATTAAAACTTGTTTAAAATCGCATTTTTAGAACTTCAACGTCGAAAAATTACAGGTGAAGAGTCCCCCAACAGAGGGGCGATCGCCCCTGCCCCAAATAAAGGCATATACATACAGTCTCTGAATACTGTAGCATTATAAGAAAATACTCTTCGGCTACTTGCTTGCAATTGCTGACTTAGATTTGGCCATATTTGAAAAACTACACCAGGCATCTTCCTGGTTAAATAGGAAGGTTCCGATCTGTTACCAAAAACCTTTTTTTTTTTTTTTTTTTTTTTTTTTTTTAAGACAGCCCCCAATTTTTTGCAGCAACACGACTGGCTGATATTAGGAAGGTTACTAACTGTAAGCTAGGAATTTTCCTAACTTTTTTCAGATTAATGGCAGAAATTAGGTACATCAGCTGCCCATTATTTTTCAAGAAGTTTCGTTTTTTTTTTTTTTTTTTTTTTTTTTTTTTTTTTTAAACAGTTTAAGAACCGGAAATTATTCCGGAACCGTATTGATTGTTGTAAATTTGAAGCCGAACAGTGAGAAATTAGTTTCTATAACACAGATGTAAGCTTCGTAAAGATGAAACAAGTAAGACAAATAGGATTGGGCATCACTGTTATAGAACATACAACCCAGGGCTGTTCAAAACTGTAACTTGGTTTAGTTGGAAAAATGGTCAAATGTTCATTTAAAACCTATGTACGCGTAATTTGGCTTTTCTTTCATCGAATATTTTCATTCATATCTGCTACAAATAGAAAAATCATGTATACTGAGAAGAGTTGTTAATATCATATTTGGAATTCAAGTCACATCATTGTACATATCGTTTTCTCAATAAAAGTTCGTTTTGTAGTGTGCTTCTGCTTTTCTTATTTATGTTTTTGAAAAACAAATGTGCTTGTTTTTCAAAAAATATCACCAGAATATTCTTGGCGCACTGATTTTCGTCATTGCTCCGAAAAATAATTTTAAAAATATTGTAAAAAAAAAGGGCAAACATCTGTCTGGATTTTTTTTTTACTCGCTACTTCCATCACTTTTACTTAAGAGTTCGGGTGTAATTGGTTTTGCAAAAGAAAGTTTTTTTTTGTGGGATAATTCAAGAAAAAGCAATTCTTTTTGCGCTGTATTGACTTGCGTTGCCTTCATCCAACTAAATGAAATAACTCCCTTTTCAATGAGCTTTCAAAGGAGAAATAAAGTCTCAAAATCAGGCCTAAATCTTACTAAAGCCGAACTTGACAATCTTTTTTTTTTTTTTTCAATTTGGTTTCTTTCGTTTGGTCTTATTCAAATATTTGCGATTTTGGAAAGGGGCAGCTGTCCTTCTTTTCTCCCTTATATATAAGATATATACTACACACCCACAATTAATTTAAGCCCAATAATCACCATTGTGCCAAGCCAACCCTGGTGAGGGTCTAAACTTGAATGAGAGTTGAATTGAAAACTGAAATGATTCAATTTTATGTTTTCAAATAAGTATTTTGTGCTCTTGAAAAGACTGCTCCCTTAATGTAGCCCAGACTTGTTTGAGAAAAAACATACATTCTAGTTTGAAATGCAATTACACAGAGTTCTACACTAATTCTAAGTGCACAGGCCCATGGCCCATGAAAACTACACTTTTTACCATATTTTGATTGCTTTTTTTTCGCAGCAGTGACCATGAGCCCTGCTTTTAATAAGCTTATTCAATAATTTATATGCATTATTGCTCAAGTTGCACCCAAAAATGTGGTTTGACTTCAGTGCATGAAACCAGCAGGCATCAAATGTGCCTTTTTTTTTTCACCTTCGGCAAATCTTCACCACCCCCTGCCAGAGTCCATTGAAGGTCAACCATAACATTTCCGATTTTTTTTCCAATTTAGGTACTGTCGTCTCCGCTTAATCGGGTAACGGATAAACGAAGACCCCGCTTACACGAATAAAATATCTCGGAACCGATGCCATAGACGTAATGTTGAAGATCCCCGCTTAATCCAATGCTCCGTTTGATTGAATAATATTTCTTGGAACCGACAGTATTCGTTTAAGCGGGGCCGACAGAACTATCTATCGTGCAGGGTTCATTTTCGTCCTACTTTTCCTACTTTTTCCTACTAAAGTAGGAATTGTCCTACTTTTTAGCCAAAGTTCCTACTTTCCTACTTTTTAGCAAAAAAATCCTACTTTTCCTACTTTTTAGCTTGATTTTCCTTTAGAATTTAGCTTGAATTTCCTTCAAAAGTCGAAATTGATGTGATTTCAAGAAGTTTGAGCACATAAAAATTGGAAATTTTTAAAAAGACTGTAATGGACACCTTCTGAAAGAATGGTGTGAAAAGAGTCCCAAGTCTAATTCCGAAGCTTATTGTAGATTTTGCAACAAAACTATCCGCTGTGACAATCGTGGGCTTAACCAGCTGTTAAATCATTCAAAACCAAAGATTCGTGTTCTTTCGGTCAAAGATATTGTGGAGGGAAATCAAATGACTTCTGAAACATATAGATTAGTATCAAACAAGTCAACATCTTCAAATCATAAATCTCAGTTATCCTGTTCTTCCTTCAAAGAAAACACTACATCGAGGGTGCATTGTTACGCCTTCAAAGGAGATTTTCAGAATTTCATTTTGCCTCTAAAGAAATTGAGGAATTAATTTTCCTTATTCGTGCCTGTCTTAAACAATGTTCTTTTGCTTTTAATGGACAATTTTACACTATGTTAGATGGTTTGGCTATGGGTAACCCACTAAGCCCCATTCGTAGTGATAATTACATGCATTATTTTGAGATTGAGTTGTTCCAAAAATTAGTTTCAATTTTGCATTAGATATGTTGACGACTGTTTTGTTTTAATGAACCATAACCAGTTCCATAATGACAATGTTTTATCCGTTTTAAATGCTATAGATCCTCATATTCAATTCTCTTGTAAGAAAGAACAGGATAATTGCATTCCCTTTCTTGATGTTCTAGTTTCTCGTACATAATTCGGCCTTGAAACTACCTTTTATTGCTAACCTTTTGCTGTCTCGTTACCTCCTCATCGACTTTCATCTCACCCTCCTAGTCAAAAACATGTTGCATTTTATTCTTTTGTTCCGCGTGCTATTAATCTTTGTTCTTCACCGGAACTTCTTAAAGCAGAACTCGACTATCTTAAAGCTGTGGCTCTTGATAGAAACTATCCTCATACTTTGATTGATTCCATTTTTAAAAAACTTTCTAACAAATCTGAAACAAATGTCGTTAAGAGAACTTTCAGTAGAAAGAATTTGGTTGTTTTGCCATTCTCAGGGCGAGGACTCAGTCACCTTTCTCACCTTTAGTCACCTTTTGAAATTTTGGTCACTTTTTGTCACCTTTTGGAATTTTAGTCACCTTTTTAAACCTTTCTTGAAATGTGTTTTAGAAAAATCCATTTTTGATTCATAAAATTTTTGAAAAGTATGAATATTCTTTTTCTTACCTGAAAATAAATAGAATTTTGAAAAAAAAAAAAGCAAAAATCTCATTCAACCATTAAAAAAAGTATTATATGTGGCTCCTTTACAAAACAAAGCCTTTTAGAAGCACCTGTTTAAAAAAGTTTCAAGAGGAAACAAAAAAACAGGTGCACTTGTTCCAAGGATGTTTGGCAGTTTTTTTTTTTTTTTTTTTTTTTTGTTATAACAAAATTGTGTTGGTGATTTGCATAGAGATGGGGGGAAAACAGGGTCAAAATTCTTATCTTTACTGTTATGTTCTTATCTCTTTTCTGATCTACCCCCACCTTGCCCAAAGAAAAAACTGGTTGCTGATTTCACCCTTTTTCAAATTTAGTTTCATGTTCTAACAAATACTTTTTCTATGCCATACCACAAGTCTCTATGACCTTGAAGCATGTGTGTAAGGCATAATTGGAAAAATACCCTTTAATTTGCAGAAAAAATGTAATGCAAAAAAGAAAATATCAGGAAGAGAGAAGTTATTTGGGAAACATCTTTTTTTCTTTTATTTACAGATATTTTTTTTTTTCTCATTTTCAGAAGTGATTTATTACTATGTGCTTTTTACATTTAATATTGCTATGTTTTTTTACAAATATTGATAGTCTATGTGATACTATTACATTTATTTCAAGTTGTTATTTTCAAACTTTGGAGATTCTTATTGTTTTTCATAATAAAAAACTTTTTTGTAAACATTATATTTGAAATGCACAATTTTGACTCCTGCTAAGATAATTTTATTGTTTAAGATTCACTGATGATCCCGAATAATATATTTCAGTTTCTGATACAGTCGACGCTCGATATAAATGACCATCTCCGTGCCCCAGAAAAAGGTCTTTGTAACGAGTGGTCGCTGTAAGAGGTAGAAAATAGAGTATATTGGGATGAAGTTGGGTTTTTCATACCAGGCGTTCTATTGGATAGTCTTTATAACGACTGTAGTACTGAGTATCAAATATGTTCACAATGTTAGAGGTAGGTTTAAGGGCACCAGTTTTTCAATGTCTTGACCTCCAATGTGTGCTCCCCCTCCACATTACAAATCTGCATTTACACAAATCTGCATACTATTTTTATTACTATTCTTTATAGCTCTCTCAGTTAAAAAAAATAATATCAAGTTTCAAAATGTCAATAAAATCGTTGCTAAGCAATCTTGCTAAGTGATAGCTCGCTGTGACATATGAGTTGACGAACCATTGCTTTGCCTTCCACGACTGGTAGAAATTCAGAAATGAGCCGCCAACATTGGAAATCGCTTATTAATGAAATAAATGAATATTTTCTGTTGGAGATTTCTTTATATTTCGCTCTGCAGAAATTTTTTTTTTTTTTTTTTTTTTTTTTTGTGAATTTTAAAATTCTCTAATGTTTGAGTTAAAATTTTAAAACTGTTATTGTGTGTCATGCGTAAGGTTTCAATTTTTCTGTATCCTGTAAATATTTTACATATTTTTTAATTTTTTTTTGTAATAACATTAGTTATTATGATTCTTTGATAACTTCATTTAAAATTACTTTTTATAGCTCTCACAGCAAAAATAAATTACTAATGCATTGGAAAGAAATTTTTTATAAGTTTAACATGTAATTTTGCTGATGTATGTAAGGATTTAGTAAAATTAAAAAGAAAAAAAAAACATTTTCACAGCACAGTGCTCACAAGACTTAAAATATGATATAAAAGTTTTTCTCTCTTCAGTATTGGACATGTGCCGCTGTATATTTTCAGACCCCCCCCCCCCCCCCAAGCAAAAGACATTACACTTTTATTCATATGAAATAATATCTTCAGTTTTATACTTCAAGGTTATTTTATTTTCACCTTGTAAGTTATCATTTTGCTTCAATTAAAGTTTCGGATTTTTCAATTTATTTTCTCACTCATTCTGTATTGTCAATACTTTTTAGTGAACATTTATGCTTTGTATTTGCAAAGAAACAAGAAAAAGAATGCCGATAATTTTGCAATGAGCTATTAAAAATATGAAAAAAATAAAATATGTTCATTAAATACATTGTCATTATCTTTACTTCATAATTTCAGGTGTTAATTTAATTGATTTTAAAGAAAAATCTTTGAACATAACATAGAGTTTACACTGAAAGTTTTTTAAAAATATGTCCTAAAACAGTTTATTTTGTTACTTCCAGCCCTATCATATTCATGTTCAGAATCTAAGTCTTTCAAAATAGTATGTAGAGGCTATTTTGGTAAAAGTCAGAAAAAAGGATAACCGTTTTCTTCTTTTTGAATTCTTAACAAATTATTTTTGGTCACCTTTTAGTTACTTTTTTGTCACCTTTTAGTCACCTTTGTTTTAAAATTTGTCACCTTTCTCACCTTTTTCTAAGACCATCAGCAGTCCTCGCCCTGAATATATACATCAGCTTTTAGTGTTAACAGTATTAAACATATTACTTTTAATATTTGCAAAGAACGTGAATTGATCTTTCATTTAGAGTTACATACATGCATACAAACAAACCGACATGTGAAACTAATAAAAGCGTATTAAAAAAGCTTAGTTTTGAGACTAAGTTTTTTAATCGTTGTGGAAAATTACAAAAATCATTTTACTAACCCTCAGCACTCATAGTTGGTTTATATATGTAACTCTTAAAAGTCTATCAGTTCACATCATGAAATAACAAACTATTAAGTCTAGACTCAAATTAAATTAAAAATAATAACAAAAATAAAAACATGATAAAAATTGATGGGGCAAGAGCCTTACCTCTTCCTGGACGAAAATCTTCTCTCTAATAGACGACTTACAAAAAAGACAACAAAAAGGGGTATGGATTTTAAAATATACTCACACACCCTTTTGTTGCCCATTTTGCGTAAATGCATTGCGATGAATTATGGAGTGATAAACTAAATCTTCTTTGAAATGTCGGACAAAGGAAACGCGGCGGATGCGTAGTGTATCCAACGCGGCATATAGAATCCTTTCAGGAATAGAATGACTTCCAGGAGCGTAAAAAGATCATTTTTTCACAAGTCTTCTAACGGCACAAAATAATTGGGGGAACGCTATATATCCAGCTTTAGTTTTCCAATCCTTGCAATGTCAAATTGAAACAAAATGGCTTCACAACATATATCACAACCCTCACTACATTCGAACGATATATGTTTTGGCAAGCGTCCAAGTTCCTGGCGCCGGGAAAAAATGATCAGTGATTCACGGAATCTTTCTGTTTCTATAAGGAAAAGATACGTTTTGAAGCGAAAACAGAAATTTTCTGTTAAAATCAGGAAAAAACTTCCTGAAAATTCCGGTTTTTTTTAACAGTGTAGAACGATGCGAATTTCAAATACATAATATAGTTGAATGTGTCAAAAGGATAGCAAAAATGCAAGTTTTAAATTGAAAGCTTCGGAAAGTTCCCACTCACAACCCATCACCATTTTTTAAGTGCAATGGTTCCCGAGTGCTAGACGCGGTTTTCAAGAACTGACAGAACGTGCATTTTTGGTTAGGTCTTTATTTATTTTTGTTTTAACTTACTTCAGTTTAAGATTATTGAAGTTAAATATTGTTGAAGTCTCTTTATACCTACTTAAAAAATTTCTCTATTACCGCTTACTAAAGCACAAAACTACTACGGTGCTCCAAAACTAGTACGGTGCCCCAATATACTGTAGTGCCTCCGTTACAAACCTTCAGAAACTCGAAAGTACACAGCTCAGCGCAGCAAGGATCATTACGGGACTAAGAAATACTTGCCATAGAGACATAGTGCTCTACGAGGCGGATCTACAGCCCCTTAGCCTTAGGAGACGTGCTTGCCTATCAAAGTACTACAACAAACTCAGGGGACTGGATACCCAAAATCGTACTGCTGCTTACTTCAACGAATGGCGCGACAATCAACGACTCATTACAAATAGTCCCTTTAGTCAAATGGCTTCTTTTAATCTAGTCGATGGTGTTGTGGAACCACATCATTTGTCACAATGTCTGGACCCAACAGATGATCTGGATGGAGTCTTTTTTCACCCTGAGCTGCCAGTTCAGGTTAACAAACAGACAGACCTTCCTGAATATCTAAGGCAGATAGCATTGGAGAGAATCGGTGATATACCGACAGATGCCGTGCGGGTCTATACGGATGGTAGTAGAGATGATCATCATCGAGCTGGCAGCGGAATTTATATCAAGTCACAAGACCATAACTTAAGGATCCAGATAAGAAACCCGGACGGATGCTCAGTTTTTCGAAGCGAGCTAATAGCCATCGACGAAGCTCTTGCCTCCCTTGTGTCTCTTAAAGATGGAAAAGAGATCTGGATTCTATCCGATAGCAGAAGTGCAATTCAACACTTGGCCAGATTGGAGAGAGTAAGAGATAAGGTGGGAACATCAATTATCAGCAAACTAAAACAACTCTCCACTTCGCACATTATTCACCTACAATGGATTCCCTCAGAGGACAACGAGATCGCAGATATTTTGGCAAAAGCAGGTGCTTGTGAGCCCACTGCGCAGTCAGCACCGCTAACCTATAGTGAGATTTTCTCAAAGATTAAACACCAAAATGGGATTACTTGGAATGTCCCCCCAGAGCACCACTGGTATCAGCGTCCTCGTCCTGGAGGTTCCCTGGCTCAAGAATTCAATAGACAGGAGCAAACCACTCTTGCCCGCCTTCGTAGTGGTCATCTTAAAACTATGAAATTCATTGGGGTGCTAAGAGATTTCAAACATGTACCAACTGTTCTGTTCAAGAGGCATCTCCTCTCCACATCCTTGAGTGCCTGGGACTTACCAGACAGGATTTGGCGGACGATCCTTTGCTGGTGTTAGATTTCCTTAGGGTGTACAACATCATGGACCTGGTCTAGCACCGCTGACCAACGGGGGCATGCAACAACAAAGCACAAAAAGATTGTTTGCACAACAAATGTAGACTTTTTAAATGATCTACAGTTTACAAGTCAAGGTAAATTAAACTGATTATGTCTCCATATTCATGTAAGCATCTTAATAGTTTCTCGCTCATTTTACCCAAAAGTCTGCAAAGTTTTCCTAGAAAATCGACGTTTTCATTAAAGAGCCTGATATATTACCGGAGCTCCCAATTTCTTGTCGTTTATTAAGGAGACTGAGTGGAACGAACATTTTCTTCATACTTGAATATTATCGATCAAAGCGGTTGTATTGATCACAGCAGCCTGATAAGAGTGCCTATGCATTACCTTTGAATTTCAAGGTTTTATTGTAGAAACTATATTCTCTGGAGGGTTTCTGCACAAAGTCAGAATCGAAGCAGATCCGTTATTGTTACAAATTTTGTAGATAGGTGTAATTTTTGTGTTTTCATGTGTTTAATCTATTGCAGTTTGTAATAAACCCTAAATTAAATGTTTCATACACGAAACCCCTGTTGCTAAGGCCCTGAATCATATTTAAAGTTTAAAAGATTTTTTTTAAATTTTTGTGAAATAAATTTTAGAAATACAGCCGCCCCCCACCTTGCCTAGTAGTCAGGAAAGTCTAAGGGTGGGAAGGTTCCGGGCTTGAATCCCGGCTGGGGTATGGATGTACTTTCTCTCTTCTGCTCTTGTCCTTTCTTTGTGTGAATGCGTTGTTGTGCTGTAAATGGTTGCCTACCCTATAAACGAGTCCTTATGGCATGTGTGTACTGTAGAAATCGGATTTCACACCAAATTACGGTACAGTTGGAAAAGTGAAGCAGGGGCAAATAAAAATTGCCTGCATGGCTGGCACAAGACAACAACAACATTACTAAATTTGGCGTTTATTCCGTTAAATTTCATTCAAAAGTACCTTACTTAGTTGAAGTCATAACTTGGAAGTTGTTTTTCATACTGAGCTAGCAGTTCTTTGAGCTTGACAAGAAATCACCAGGCTGACATTATTTTGGCGTGAAATTTCGCTGGGTTTGTTGCGTATACGAATCTCATCGATCTCCCACCTATTCATATTTCTTATTATTTCTGGATCATTATGTTAGCTGTATGGAATTCCTATATTTCATTTCATTTCACCCCAATGTCAACCGTACTTACCACTACACGCGGTTTAAACGTTAGGATGGACCCAGAAGTACACCCTGTTTTTTGATCCAGACCAGGAACCGAGCAATCCCTAGTCCAACAGCCCAGAGGTATTGATTTGAAATATTTCTGGGCTGCTGGACCAGGGAGAACAAGTTAGAGACTTCACTTGTTCACTTCAGACCTGTTACTCAAATCCTTATATCAAGACCCTTTCTACTTCACAGTCGTTATAAAGAATTTAAAATTTGTATATTCTTAAGTAGAAGTCGTTAGAACGCATTGGGTCGTTGTAAGACTACAACACGAGCAGACTGCTATAATTTTAGCAGTTAGCTTAAGATATTAATCAACAATGCAGTCTGGAAGGGGCCCACGGTGGCCTAGAGGTAGAGTATTCTCCTCGTAAGCAAGTTGTAGCTGGTTCGAGTCCCGCCTTGCCCTTGGTTGCTGTTTCAACCTCTCAGTGCCGAAAATCTGTCCTATGTTTGTCAGGATGAGGCAAAGCGCATAGTACGCAGTCCTCATGTATGTCGAAGCTGATGGTTTCTGTATTCAAAAAAAAAGCAGTGTGAATTATCTATGCTTTTCCTTATTATTCTATTGTAGCTCTTGATAAAACATCAATTTTATAATTTAGCTGAAATTTTTACTGCGTAGACAAGGCCGTAGCCAGCGGGGGGGGTCAGGGGTCAGAACCCCCCCCCCCCCCGAAATTTTCAAACCTCAAAAGTTTTTAAAAAGTATTCAACTAAAAAAGAAGAAAAAAAAAAAAAAGAAAATTTCAAGGTTTGATGGTCGGAGGTACCCCCCCCCCCCCCCGAAGTTGTGACGGGTCTGAGGTTTTTGATGATATAAAGAAAAATTAGAATAATAAAAATAAAAAAATCCTTTGAATAAACTTGAATAGAGGTCATTCTATGTCAAGTGTACGAGGCGTCCCCACTCGACCCCCTCCGATTTTGATGACATTTTTTTTGGATGTATGTATAAGACTTGCATGAAACCATACCAAATTATAGCTCTATAAGCCTTATGGTTTAGCCAATAAAAATTTTTCTTGTCTTGAAAAAAATGACCAAATCGTCAAGTTTGTGCTTTTATTGCTCGCGACCTAAGACGATTATCAGGCTCAAATTTGGTGATTCTGATCACTGTTTAGGGTAGAATAGCCTACTTGTGTAACCAAAGCTCCATGCACTGTAGATTTTTTGCAATTTGCTGCCTAAGTTGGTAAAAAATCGTATTTTGGTAAATTTTGATCATACGTTATCAGCTTGTATCTGCTGAGAGAATGACTTTCTGAAGCTAATTCTTTCCTCGTTTGTAGCCTGATAGTTCGTCCGAAAGGTGTGCGAGTGGCATCTCGATAGCTTAAATACGAGGGCTGTCTGAAAAGTTTCCGACCTAACACAGATAAAATATTTTTAGCGTCCAAACTGACTGTTACTTTCTGACATAGTCTCCTTGTAAGTCCACACACGTCGTCCAGTAATGCTCCCATCCTTTTAACCCATCCAAAAGTAATGATGACAATGTGTCCTCAAAAAAGCTGTTGATAAAGTTTGTGACCTGCTCATTTGAAGAAACATTTTGTCCTCCAAGTGCTTCTTTCAGGTTAAGGACCAAGAAAGGGTTGCTTGGGGCCAGGTCTGGTGAGTAGGGTGGGTGTTCAACGATTTCGAGCCTTAACTCGTAAATTTTGGCTATTGAAACCACTGAGGTGTGAGCAGGAGCATTTTCTTGATGAAAAAGAGCTTTTTTCTTTTTCAAATGCGGCCGTTTTTCTTCTATTTCCTCCTTCAATTTGTCAAGAAGAGTAGAACAGTATGCTCCTAGTATGGCTTTTCCCATTTTAAGGTAGTCAATGAGTATCACTACATGGCTATCCCAGAAAACGGCCGGCATCACTTTTTCTGCAGAAGGAACTGTTTTGGCCTTTTTTTGAGCTGTTCTCACTTTGCAGTCCATTGTTTTGACTGCGTTTTTGTTTCTGGAGTGTACTGATGAATCCAGGTTTCATCCACAATGATAAGTCGTTAGAAAAATTCTGGTTTATTGTGCCAGAATTGCGCTGAAAATGTTCATTCGGACACGTTTCTGGTCAAATTGAGCAAACGCGGCAGTCAAAGTGCAGTCAGCTTCCGCGTGATTAATTTCTCATTTAAAATGTGGCATGCGCATTCCTTAGAGATATTCATAGTTTCTTCTATATATCTCACCTTCAATCTGCGTCATCCAGCACCATTTGGTGAGCTTTAGCAATGTGTTCATCAGTGGTAGCAGTTTTGGGTCGACCTGAGCGTTCATGAACACTCAAGCTGGTACGGCCACGTTTAAATTCCGCTATCCAAAATTTTACGGTTGTAGACGATGGTGCAGAGTCCCCATACACAGAGTCTAGCTCCTTTTTAATTTGTGCAGGCGTATTTCCTTTTTAAAACAAGTATCGAATCAGAGCTTGATATTTGATTTTTTTCCATTTTCAAAAAAACTGTTAGAGCAACTCACTAGTATTGCTGTCACGCACACATTTTTGAACTAAAAATAGCCAAAATTACGGTTTCAAGTTTCCAAAAGACTCCTTAATAAGAACATCTCTCTTTGTTTCATAAATTTTGCACTTTTCATATCGAGGTCGGAAACTTTTCAGACAGCCCTCGTAATTCATGAATTATGCGAGTTGAAATTCCAGTTAAATTTCTTTTTTCTCAATTTTGTCTCAATTTCAAAGGGCAATATCTCAAAAGGGTCATCTTGGATTTCAATTTTCTTTACATCATTGGAAAGAACACACTTTTCTTAACTAAAAAACTTTATTTTTATTTTTGAGACAAACCAGTTTCAAGGGGATATTGCAGATCAAAAATGTGTACGTCATTCAACGTGGACGAACGGACGCAACCTTTTGAAATCAAAGAAAAAAAGACATAGACCTCAAAAGCTGATGTCAATTTGTTCTATTATTATTTGCAGGAGCTATTGTGCTTATGTTCTGATGAAAAAACCCTTTTTTAGATATTTTTGAACTTAAGTGTTTCAGTGCGCATTCATAAAAACTCAAGAAAAGGCAAAAAAAAAAAAAAAAGTTTCGTTTTTAACAAAAATAATTATCTTCTTATCGCTGTTATAAGAGCTTGAGTCTCTCTACGTGTTATTTTTAAGCTCTTGAAACAGAATTTCGGATGATATGTCACTTGGCAAGGTTATAGGTCATTAATGTTTCAAGGTCATAAAAAGCATTTTCCCATTTTTCATCATTTTTGTTTATGGGTAAATTGCAATCACAGGCTGAAAGACACATCCTCGGCAGTATAAAGAATGGATTTTCAATTACTACTTATCATATGTTCAATTACTATTGTTATCATTTATTTACACGGTGGAAATAATTGCAATATTCAACTCTATCGAAAACTTTCGTTATCGCTTTTTAGAAAAATAGCTCTGCAGTCCTATTATACATATTTTTTATCACGTACACACCATATTAACTGTTTAATTTATTATTTATATCTTTTATTAATTGTTTTTTTTTTTTTTTTGAAAAAGGAAACAATAATTTTTATGAATTTAAAATATTAATGACACCTTGCCAAGTGACATATTATCCGAAATTCTGTTTCAAGAGCTTAAAAATAATACATTGGAAAAGACTCAGGCTCTTATTAGTCTGTGGAGTTAGCGACAAAAACAGCCGAAATATTTCACTTCCGGATACCAGTGTGAAATTTGGTACAGAGCTTAGGTACATATATAAGAACAAAAAATCGCCGGGAGACACTTGATCAGGGGTCATGAACTCCCGTGATGACGTCATCAAGATGGCCGCTTTTACAGGTAATACGTTCGTTTAATTGCTTAAAACTCCATCATAGATTAAAATATTGCAAAACTCAAATGTATCATCTGAAAGCTCTTTAAAAGAGATATTTAGAAATATTTAATTTTTCGTTCTGAGGTCAAGGGCCCACCTGTAATGACGTCATAAAAATGGCCGCTTTTACAGGTAAATACGTTTGTTTAACTCCCCCTAAAACTCCATCATAGATTTAAATATTTCAAAACTCAACTATATCATCTGAAAGCGCTTTAAAAGATCTATGTATAAAGATTTAATTTTTCTTTCTGAGGTCAAGGGCTCACCTGTGATGACGTCATCAAAATGGCCGCTTTTACAAGTAAATACGTTCGTTTAACTGCTTAAAACTCCATCATAGATTAAAATATTGCAAAACTCAAATGTATCATCTGAAAGCTCTTTAAAAGAGCTATTTAGAAATATTTAATTTTTCTTTCTGAGGTCAAGGTCCCACCTGTACTGACGTCATCAAAATGGCCGCTTTAACAGGTAAATACGTTTGTTTAACTCCCCCTAAAACTCCATCATAGATTCAAATATTGCAAAACTCAAATATATCATCTAAAAGCTCTTTAAAAGAGCTATCTAGAAAGATTTAATTTTTCTTTCTAAGGTCAAGGGCCCACCTGTGATGACGTCATTTGAGGCCATTTTGATGACGTCATTACAGGTGAGACCTTGACCTCAGAAAGAAAAATTAAATCTTTCTAAATAGCTCTTTTAAAGAGCTTTCAGATGATATATTTGAGTTTTGCAATAATTGAATCTATGATGGAGTTTTAGGGGGAGTTAAACAAACGTATTTACCTGTAAAAGCGGCCATTTTGATGACGTCATCACAGGTGGACCCTTAAAATTAGAAAGAAAAATTAAATCTTTCTAGATAGCTCTTTTAAAGAGCTTTTAGATGATATATTTGAGTTTTGCAATATTTGAATGTATGATGGAGTTTTAGGGGGAGTTAAACAAACGTATTTACCTGTAAAAGCGGCCATTTTGATGACGTCATCACAGATGTTCCCTTGACCTTAGAAAGAAAAATTAAATCTTTCTAAATAGCTCTTTTAAAGAGCTTTCAGATGATATATTTGAGTTTTGTAATATTTGAATCTATGATGGAGTTTTAGGGGGAGTTAAACAAACGTATTTACCTGTAAAAGCGGCCATTTTGATGACGTCATTACAGGTGGGCCCTTGACCTTAGAAAGAAAAATTAAATTTTTCTAGATAGCTCTTTTAAAGAGCTTTCTGATGATATGTTTGAGTTTTGCAATATTTGAATCTATGATGGAGTTTTAGGGGGAGTTAAACAAACGTATTTACCTGTAAAAGCGGCCATTTTGATGACGTCATCACAGGGGGGCCCTTGACCTTAGAAAGAAAAAAAAATCTTTCTAAATAGCTCTTTTAAAGATCTTTCAGATGATATATTTGAGTTTTGTAATATTTGAATCTATGATGGAGTTTTAGGGGGAGTTAAACAAACGTATTTACCTGTAAAAGCGGCCATTTTGATGACGTCATTACAGGTGGGCCCTTGACCTTAGAAAGAAAAATTAAATTTTTCTAGATAGCTCTTTTAAAGAGCTTTCAGATGATATGTTTGAGTTTTGCAATATTTGAATCTATGATGGAGTTTTAGGGGGAGTTAAACAAACGTATTTACCTGTAAAAGCGGCCATTTTGATGACGTCATCACAGGTGGGCCCTTGACCTTAGAAAGAAAAAATAAATCTTTCTAAATAGCTCTTTTAAAGAGTTTTCAGATGATGTATTTGAGTTTTGAAATATTTGAATCTATGATGGAGTTTTAAGCAGTTAAACGAACGTATTTACCTGCAAAAGCGACCATTTTGATGACGTCATCACAGGTGAACCCTTGATCTCAGAAAGAAAAATTATATCTTTATAAATAGATCTTTTAAAGCGCTTTCAGATGATATAGTTGAGTTTTGAAATATTTAAATATATGATGGAGTTTTAGGGGAAGTTAAACAAACGTATTTACCAGTAAAAGCGGCCATTTTTATGACGTCATTACAGGTGGGCCCTTGACCTCAGAAAGAAAAATTAATTTTTTCTAAATAGCTCTTTTAAAGGGCTTTCAGATGATATGTTTGAGTTTTGCAATATTTGAATCTATGATGGAGTTTTAAGGGGAGTTAATCAAACGTAGTTACCTGTAAAAGCGGCCATTTTGATGACGTCATCACAGATGGGCCTTTGACCTTTGAAAGAAAAATTAATTTTTTTTAAATAGCTCTTTTAAAGAGCTTTCAGATGATATATTTGAGTTTTGCAATATTTGAATCTATGATGGAGTTTTAGGGGGAGTTAAACAAACGTATTTACCTGTAAAAGCGGCCATCTTGATGACGTCATTACAGGTGAGAACTTGACCTCAGAAAGAAAAATTAAATCTTTCGTAATAGCTCTTTTAAGGAGCTTTCAGATGATATATTTGAGTTTTGCAATATTTCAATCTATGATGGAGTTTTAAGCAGTTAAACGAACGTATTTACCTGTAAAAGCGGCCATTTTGATGACGTCATCACGGAATGACCTTGACCTCCGATCAAGTGTCTCCCGGCGTTTTTTTGACCTCCTATGTGAATTTAAGCCCCACATAAAATTTCAGACTGGTATCCGGAAGTGAAATATGTTTGCACTAACTCCACGGACTATATAGCAGCGATAAGAAGATAATTATTTCTGTTAAAAACGAAACTTTATTTTTTTCCATTTTTTGAGTTTTTACGGATGCGCACACAAAAACTAAAGTTCGAAAATATCTAAAAAAGTTTTTTTTTTATCAGAACATAAAAACAATAGCTCCAAATTTTAATAGAACAAATTGACATCAACTTTTGAGGTCAAATGTCTTTTTTTCTTTAATTTCACGTTGAATGACGTACACATTTTTGATCTGCAATATCCCCTTGAAACTGGTTTGTCTCAAAAATAAAAATAACGTTTTTTAGTTAAGAAAAGTGTGTTCTTTCCAATAATGTAAAGAAAATTGAAATTCAAGATGATCCTTGCGAGATATTGCCCTTTGAAATTGAGACAAAATTGAGAAAAAAGAAATTTGACTGGAATTTCAACTCGCATAATTCAGCAATTATTTGAGCTATCGAGATGTCACTTGCACACCTTTCGGACGAACTATCATGTTACAAACGAGGAAAGAATTAGCTTTTAGTGGGGGGGCATACTACATTCCGTGGGAAATTTGATGAGGAAATTGTGGGACCAATTTTAATGCATTCCTTATGGCCTATACAACTATGCCTCACCGGGTGTTTTTCTTGAATTCGTGTCAGACGGCCTGTATGACGTCATCAATCCAAGATGGCGGCTTTGCACTGTACACTGATAAGTATTTGCAATTATGTCTCAATTTTTGGGTATTTCGTGACAATTTTTGGTGAATTTACTTGTTTAATATTCTATTACTATTATTATTATGAGTTTACTTAAAATATTTATTTTAATTTTTTATTAACTATTTTTTTCTTAATTTTTCGGATAAATCTTTTTTATATTTTGCCATTCCGAATAAACTAGTTTAAACGTGCTTCGGGTGAATTTTCGCAAAAAAATACTGTTAATTTTAAAACTAAAATTACTAAACCTTATTTCAGTTGAACCTCGTTAGTTCGAACTCGCTTATAACGAATGACGGCTAAAGCGAACTACATTTGCGATCCTATAATCCGTAGAGTTAGTGCAAAAATATTTCACTTCCGGATACCAATCTGAAATTTTATGTGGGGCTTATATTCACATAGGAGGGCAAAAAAACGCCGGGAGACACTTGATCGGAGGTCAAGGTCATTCCTGTGATGACGTCATCGAAATGGCCGCTTTTACAGGTAAATACGTTCGTTTAACTGCTTAAAACTCCATCATAGATTGAAATATGGCAAAACTCAAATATATCATCTGAAAGCTCTAAAAAAGAGCTATTTAGAAAGATTTAATTTTTCTTTCTGAGGTTAAGGTCTCACCTGTAATGACGTCATCAAAATGGTCGCTTTTACAGGTAAATACGGTTGTTTAACTCCCCCTGAAACTCCATCATAGACTCAAAAATGAAAAAATTCGAATATATCATCTGAAAGCGCTTGAAAAGATCTATTTAGAAAGATTTAATTTTTATTTCTGAGGTCAAGGGCACACCTGTGATGACGTCATCAAAATGGCCGCTTTTACAGGTAAATACGTTCGTTTAACTGCTTAAAACTCCATCATAGATTGAAATTTTGCAAAACTCAAACATGTCATCTGAAAGCTCTTTAAAAGATCTATTTAGAAAGATTTAATTTTTCTTTCTGAGGTCAAGAGCACACCTGTGATGACGTCATCAAAATGGCCGTTTTTACAGGTAAATACGTTCGTTTAACTGCTTAAAACTCCATCATAGATAGAAATATTGCAAAATTCAAATATATCATCTAACAGCGCTTTAAAAGATCTATTTAGAAAGATTTAATTTTTCTTTCTGAGGTCAAGGGCACACCTGTGATGACGTCATCAAAATGGCCGCTTTTACAGGTAAATACGTTCGTTTAACTGCTTAAAACTCCATTATATATTGAAATATTGCAAAACTCAAACATATCATCTGAAAGCGCTTTAAATTATCTATTTAGAAAGATTTAATTTTTCTTTCTGAGGTCAAGGGCACACCTGTGATGACGTCATCAAAATGGCTGCTTTTACAGGTAATTACGTTCGTTTATCTGCTTAAAACTCCATCATAGATTGAAATATTGCAAAACTCAAATATATCATCTGAAAGCGCTTGAAAAGAGCTATTTAGAAAGGTTTAATTTTTCTTTCTGAGGTCAAGGGCACACCTGTGATGACGGCATCAAAATGGCCGCTTTTACAGGTAAATACGTTCGTTTAACTGCTTAAAACTCCATTATAGATGGAAATATTGCAAAACTCAAACATATCATCTGAAAGCGCTTTAAAATATCTATTTAGAAAGATTTAATTTTTCATTCTGAGGTCAAGGGCACACCTGTGATGACGTCATCAAAATGGCTGCTTTTACAGGTAATTACGTTCGTTTATCTGCTTAAAACTCCATCATAGATTGAAATATTGCAAAACTCAAATATATCATCTGAAAGCGCTTGAAAAGAGCTATTTAGAAAGATTTATTTTTTCTTTCTGAGGTCAAGGGCACATCTGTGATGACGTCATCAAAATGGCCGCTTTTACAGGTAAATACGTTCGTTTAACTGCTTAAAACTCCATTATAGATTGAAATATTGCAAAACTCAAACATATCATCTGAAAGCGCTTTAAAATATCTATTTAGAAAGATTTAATTTTTCTTTCTGAGGTCAAGGGCCCACCTGTGATGACGTCATCAAAATGGCCGCTTTTACAGGTAAATGCGTTCATGTAACTGTTTAAAAGTCCATCATAGATTTAAATATTGCAAAACTGAAATATATCATCCGAAAGTGCTTTAAAAGAGCTATTTTATAGTGCTTGGTTTTATTTTCTAAGACAAATAGTTGATAGGTTATAACAATTTTAAATTGAAAATTTATAAAAAAGACAATTTCTTGGTATTTTCCGACTTTGAGGTAAAAATTTCGGTGTGATGCATGCATTATAATTTTTTTTTTCCAATTTTATTACTTACGAACTATTTATCGGTATTTCATGTAGATATTGAATGTAACAGATGTTGCAATGCAGAAACAAGCAGAGCCAAAGCTCCTAATGAAGCTGAGATGTAACTAATATTATCGGCATCAATAATTGTGTCAAAAATGCTTGCATTTCAATTATATAAAAGAAATACGGAAAAAAATACATAAATTAACAACAAAAAAAAAAAACTCATTAAACAATTACAACATCAAAAAAAAAATCATAAAACCTTCAAATTCCCATTCATACCCTCATCAACATAATATAACCAAAAATACCATCAAATAACAACAACAACTCTACCCAAATAATCCAAATCCATAAAAAATAACACTGAAAAATCACCCCAAGAAAATACCTTTAAATCCCACCAAATTTTAACACCCCACACACTCCCCAAACAATACCCACCACACTACTCTATAATAACTAACCCATACCAAATAATCCATAACATCAACCTCTCACATTACTACAAAATATAACAAAATCACTTCCTATCCTAATAACACTACTGCAAATCACCTCTATAAAATACCCAGCATTCTATTATATTTATGTAACAACACACTACAAACCCTTACCAAATCTTCCCCATCAAACCAAATACCTACAATAATTATGGACCATTTCCCCAATCAAACTCCTTATACCTCCCCTCACTTCATACAGACTCATCACTCTAAACCTACATCTCAACACATTCATAACCTAACAATCTATAATACAATACATACCCTTACTTAAACCATTCGCAAAACTCACACACCATCCAACATAATAACAACCTCAAACATCTTACCAAACTAACATCTACAACTCCTCAACCTACAATAACACCCAACCTCCCATCAACCAATTCTAACTAAATATTAATCACACATCACAGTCTAATTAAAACAATCCCCCACTAAAACAAATCCCCCTTCCCGCATCACCTTAATCCATAAAAAACATACATCCCCAATCCACCACTACCATATGAACTCAAAAAGCATTAATCATATAACCCCAACAACCACTTACCCATCTACACTTCTAACAAATCCTCTCTAACTACCATAAAAACATTATAATAACCCCCCTCCCCATAAACAAAAAACATAACCCAAAAAATCTAAAAACCTTCATCTCCCACCCCCACCCTAACTCCCCACACACCCCCTTAAAAAAAAACACTCCCACCCCCCCCACTACATACCCAAAACCACTCCCCCAATCCCACCCAAAATCTTACCATACAAAAAAACAAACCAAACCTAATCCATCTACCCCAAAAATCACATCCCACACAATCCCATTAAATAACCCCCACCCCACCTAAAAAACTAACCTCCCCTATATAAAAACCATCATACCCTCCCCAATCCCAACCTCATCCAATTCTCACAATCCAATCCCAATCTCCCCAATCTCCCCCTCCCAAATCATTCCAAACCACTCCACCAACTCCCAACAAATCTCAAACTCTCATCCAATCCCCAAATTCCTCCACACATAACCCCTCTTCCCTCCAACTAACTCCCTACAACAACTCCTCACCCCTATCACCTATATTACCCAAATCCCCCACCTCAAAAAACCCCAAATTCTCCCCATCCCCCCCAACCTATCTATTCTAAATAACCCCTACTTACAAACCACCCCCTATCACCTCCACCCCCCAAATCTCATCACCACTACAACTCACTCTCTCCACCCCTCCCCCAATCCTCAAATTATCAAAAAAAACCTCCCTCCCCCTCTTCAAACACCCCACCAAAAACAATAACCCCACATTAACACTCTACACCAAATTACATTAAACATCCTAAAACACATACCACCCCCCCCAAAACAACCCCATTCTTTTTACTCTATTTTCAAAACATCCTAAATTTCCAATCCATTCCATCCCACTAACATTCCACAAACTCCCTTCTAAAAAAAACACAAAACCCAACCCCAACCCAACAACTAAACATATTACACACCAAAACCTTTCACCCCCCAAACATTCCAATACTAATCTCAAACAAACACATTCCCTCTCCTCCTCACAACAAACTCCCCCCCCTATATTACAAAATTTAACATCTCCCCCAACTCCCCCTACACCTCAAAAACCCCAAACACAAACCCCAATCACCCTACCCCCCTCACCTCATAAACCCACTAACAATAACAACACCCATTCTCTTATCATCTAACCTCCCCATCAACAAATAAAAATTTATCTCCTATAAAATACACACAAACACTCCACACTCCACTCCCAAACACTACTCCCACAAACAGCCTTTACTGACAGAACGACATCGCTTGCAGCGACTCTCGTGGGCACGTGAGCATATCGGTTGGTCCCTAGATGAATGGAAAACCGTGGCCTGGTCCGATGAGTCACGATTTCAGCTGGTAAGAGCCGATGGTAGGGTTCGAGTGTGGCGCAGACCCCACGAAGCCATGGACCCAAACTGTCAGCAAGGCACTGTTCAAGCTGGTGGTGGCTCCGTAATGGTGTGGGCTGTTTTTTCATGGCATGGACTTGGTCCTCTAGTGCGACTGGACCGAACATTGACTGGAAATGCTTATGTGCAGCTACTTGGAGATCACTTGCAGCCATTCATGGACTTCATGTACCCAAACAACGATGGGATTTTTATGGATGACAATGCGCCATGTCACCGGGCCACAACTGTTCGCAATTGGTTTGAAGAAAATTCTGGACAATTCCAACGAATGATTTGGCCACCTAGATCGCCCGACATGAATCCCATTGAGATTTATGGGACACCATCGAGAGGTCTGTTCGTGCCCAAAATCCTGCCCCATCAACGCTTTCACAATTATGGACGTCTATCGAGACAGCATGGCTCAATATTCCTGCAGAAGACTTCCAACGACTTGTTGAGTCCATGCCACGTCGA